>AWOL01S0021866.1:0-75629 GCA_000715115.1 Nicotiana otophora | reverse complement strand
ATCATCCAAACTCTTAAGAAGAGGCTAACTGACGCCAAAGGGAAATGGAAGGAAATTCTGCCCAAAGTTCTTTGGGCATACCGCACAACTTCAAAGTCCAGTACTGGGGCTACACATTCTCATTAGTTTATGGAGCTAAAGCTTTAATACATGTCCAAGTCGGGGAACCAATTATCCGGTTTTGATATGCGATAAAGGAATCAAATAACGAGGCCATGAATACGAGCCTAGAACTATTGGATGAAAGGCATGAAGCCACCATCATTCGATTGGCCTCCCAAAAGCAATGGATCAAGAGATACTACAATCGAAGGGCCAATCTTCGATATTTTAACACCGGGGATATAGTGTTAAAGAAAGTCACCTCAACACCCAAAACTCCAATGAAGGAAAATTGAGTACGAATTGGGAGGGACCATACCAAATCCTCAAAATCACCGAAAAAGGGTCATACAAGCTCGGAACATTGAATGGGGAACAACTGCCGAGAAATTAGAACATATCTCACCTAAAACGGTACCGCTGTTAAGGTACACCCCTTTATTTTTATTCCTTTTTCTATTTTAACACTTGTAGGTGGTTGAGACGAAATGACGATGGATTTTTTAGTTAACGGGATGACGTCTATTAGGTCTGAAAGCACGCGTTGCACTCTTTTTCCCTCAGACCGATTTTGTCCCAAATGGGTTTTTTCGGTGAGGTTTTTAATGAGGCAATAATGAAAACGTGCTAACTTAGAATGAACACGATTAGGAATCGACACTGAAGATCAATACAACAATATCCGAGGTTCTTTTGCAATCAACCTCGAATACTGGGGGCCACTCTCGGATATACACTATCTTCAAAACTTTATCTCGACTTTAGAAAACTACGTTATAAAGGGAGGGTCTCAATAGACAGGATTTATTGTAAGGGCCAAATAGTCAAAACAAACTGTGCCCATGTAGATCATTCGAACCCTGACATAAAACATGTACGCATGTGTGATTGTCTCGATCAAAGAGTTTCGCACTTATGAAAATAACAAACCTAAGGGAAAATACATAAGTACAATATGAATGACCATCCCCTCACTCGAGGACTGCCGATCGACTCAAACGGCCCAAGTCATCGAGCCTCGGGATCCAAAGACCTAATAGGAAATTCCTCGATTTCTAAAAGCCCAATGGGTAACTCCCGAACTAAAAGGCTACGGCTAATCTAACACGGCTCTGAGACATCCGAAATCTGTAACAAAAATAGGCCTTCAAAAAATATTCTTTCACAACCGGTTCTAAAGGCTACCCTCGACAAAATCTCAAGCTTAAGATGTTTTCCGGGAAAAACTTTGATAACATCGAACCCCAATAACGCCTTAACCCAAAAAGGAAATAAAGGCAAGAGTTCTTTGAACCCTCGAACACAACCTTATTGTTTCATGCTAAGGCATTTTCAACCTTTGTAAATATAAATATAGTAAAGGAAATATACGAGAGCCGAACGGGAAAGGAAAGCCTTATATTTATACACAATAGTTTTTTACACAGGCTAAGTCGGCCTAATACAAAAATTTACAACAGCCAAAAAATGGCCTTAGAAAAAATACAAAAGAAAAAAAAAGTCCTAAGAGGTTTGGTCTTCATCAGAGGTCGCATATGCATCCTCGGGATCTTCTCCGTCTTCGGATTCACTCGAACTCTCAGAGTCTTCCTCAGGGAAGGCCAGCTTCCGGGCTTTGGCTTCCTCTACTCTGGCATTTTCGATCTCAGCCATGATAACGAAGCCCTAGGCCTTAACTCCCTCGAGGGCTTCCCTTCGAGCCTGCCATTTCGCATGTTCAACCATGCCCTTGGCCTTGGCCTGATTGACTTCGACATGAACTATAAACTGGGTCACTTTAGCATCTACTTTTTTATTGGCCACGACCACCTCATATCTGGCTATGGCCACCATGGATCTGGCCACTTCGAGTTAATTGGAAAAGCTTGCCTTATCAAAAATGGCCAAATCCAACCGAGACTGAATCTCCTTGATCTTCTAGACCTGCACCAAGGCCTTCTCTTTTGCAGCTTGGAGCTGGGCCTCGGCCGACTCCAATTGAGCTTGGACGGTCTCCTTTTTCGAGGCTAGGGTGTCCATATTCTTCTTAAACTCTTCCGCCTCGGCTTGTATCGCATTAACCTGCATTTCGAGACACCCAATTTGTTCTAGCCTCTGTCGGACCTGCAGAATCGGATCATTAATAGTTATCTTCAATTTATTTTCACTATCGTGAAGCACTCAAAATACTAGCTCAGCCATCTCGACATTCGCATACCGAGTGGTTACCAAATCTACCTGAAGCTTCTCACTAAGAAGCTTGTAGGTGTCACTCTTCTCAGTGAGGTCCCGAACCATAGCCTCATTCTCCTCCCAGATTCGGAGGAAAGCCTCGTGATGCAACACTAAAGCCTACAGACAAGGAAGAAGATGTTAGAATTATCTACAACTCTAAGTATAAAAGAAACAATAGAAGTACCCTCAAAGTTATCCGATTCATAGCATGTTGGGCCTCAAAGAAAAGGCAAGTGGTTCCTACCGCGTTCATCACAGCTTGGTCCTCCTTGGTCACAAAGGATCTAAGCTAGCTAGCAATCCCCACAGGGAGAGAGCAGACTCGGGCATCCTCCGGGACTGAAAGCACTATGTTCCGCCTACGGTTGGGGTTAAACTCGGGGCCGGGAATTGGTCCACCAGTTTTGGGCTGGATGAAGATCCGATAGTGCCCGATGATTGTACTTTCTTCGGTACCGATAATCCACCAAACCCACTAACATGCTCCGAGGTAGTGGACTAGAGCCCATCCAAAAATCCATGGATATTGGTCTCCCCGTTGAACAACATGTTGTCCTCGCGGATCACAGCATCCGAAATCTGAGGGGATCGAAAAATATTGACCATCTCGAGCTCGTCCCTCGAGACATCTTTCGCTGCCTGAGGAGCCTCGCCCCCGATATCTCCTTCAACCATCTCCGCTTTGGATGGAGTAGCCTCAACCCTTCTTGGTTCAAGAACTTTAGCCAGAGCTCCCTCACCAACCTCCTCCAGTTCAGAGGACTTTTGTATCAAAACATTGGCCCGCACACAGGCCACAAGTGAAGAATTATTTCCATCTTCTTTTTATTCTTTGGATCGGTAGATTAACTCCGAAGGCACATCATTGGTGTCTCCCTTTGGCTTGGGAGACCTCCTCACCGGTTTTTTCTTTTCCAAGCCTAGGGAACTTGGAGCCCTTTTCCTCTTTTTATCCTTGGCCTGCTTCAGAGTAGGTTGTTGGGGAGGGACTTCTTCATCACCAGATGGGGGCCTCATCACAATGTCCTTTCCGAGATCTACGAAAGGGAAAAGGATGATCAAGTTCGAGAAAGAAACCTAAATGATAAATCGACCTAAGAGAGAAACATATCGTGATTACGGGCCTCCCATCGACCCTTTTGACAGCTCCATCCAAGCACGTTCAACGTATGGTTACTACGACACTAGGTTCTCGACCCATTACTTGAATTCAGGAATTGATTCGGGCACCTCGGCCACAGCTCCAATATCGAAAACATAAATAAGGAAAGAAGACAGGAAGTAAAACATCAAATACAAACATCTAAGACGGAATGATAGTTACGATGCATGTTTCATTCCTGAAGAAATGGCATGTCTTCAGCAGGGATTAGGTCCGAAGTTTTTATTCGGACAAATCGGCTCATCCAACCTCGATCATGATTTTCATCTATACTCGACAACGGGGATTTGTTGGCTCGACGAGCAAGCTTGATCATCCCCCCTCGATAGAGTCGGGGACTGTAAAGAGACATAAGATGATCGAGGGTGAAAAGGTACCCCTCAATTTTGCTTATGAAGAATCGAAGGAGAATCACTATCCTCCAAAAAGAAGAATGGATCTGGCAGAGGCTCACATCGTATCCCTTGCAGAAGGCGACGATGACAAGATCTAAGGGACCTAATGTGAAGGGGTAAGTGTAAACACTTAGGAACCCCTTCACGTGGGTAGTAATCGCTTCATCGGGCGATGGGAATACCACATGCTTTTTGTCCTAGTTACATTCCTCTTTAACGTTTTTAAGATTTTTCTCGGTGATTGAGCATATGTACCTTGATACCGGCTCACATCGGCCCAGTACTGAGGAGGCCTTTTCGACCTTAAAATTATAGACAGTTGGGCACCCTACTGGAACAAATTTCTTAGGGAGGGGCTCCGCCGCAACCTCACCACCGGCTGGTCGTGATGAAGAAGCGGACTCCTTTTGCGGCACTGTTTTGGAGGTTTTTTCCAATGATGAACAAAGAAAGAAGAACTTAGATGATATGCAGTTTGGTTGGAAAGAGAGTTTTTGAATAAGAAGCAAGAGTAAAGAAATCTTTCAGTGTAAACGATTAAATGGAAAAGCTAGGGTTCTTATAGGTTGATGGCGACAGTTCGGAATCGGTAGTGTCCGACCAGCAACTGATGGGAATTAAATGCCTTGGTAACTGGACCAACGGGATGTTTCATCGTATACGTCATAATCAGGCTCATCATTGATGTTATTACCCATCGAGCTGGAGTTTCATCAATTCATATTGTTTCTCATCATCTTCCTTTCGAGAAATGAGAGGACTATTTGTATACGATCAAAACAGAGTTTGCCCTTCGTATGACTGATCGATACTGGAACATAATTCGACAAGGTATGGACTCGTGTAATATTGAGCCATGATGCGAAGTTAGATTACCAAGCTCGTGACCCATAAATCGATCGAGATTGGCCAACATCACGATCGGCTAAGATTAAGATCGATACCTTAAAAGATCAAGACCGAGATAAAAAGAGACCGATCGAGATCGAGATCAGCCAAGATTGAGACCAAACAAAAAAGAGATCGAGCGAGATCGAGGAAGGTTTATTGAGCGAAAATACAGAAAGCCGGAATATCTGTAATGGGGCGAGAATCACGGCGGAAATCCCGGCGTATATCAAGGAAAGGCCAATTAATTAATCTATCATGGGATTCCTTACTATATTTAGAATTATATTAAGAGAAGGACTTCCCTACTATATAAAGGGGGTATGATCATTTGTAGAGCACATGACATTAAAATAATAAAAAGCAATACACTACCTTCTTTCAACCTTCAATATCTTGTTACTCTTTTCATACATCAGTAGAATTTTCATTTGGTTCGAGGATGATCGAACTTTAGGGCCAAGGCTAATTGATCCATTTGGTTTGCATTTATTTCTTTTACAGTTAACTTCGATATTCATTTGTATATCTTCTGAATTTGTACCAAGTTATACTACGTATCCTTAGAACCACGTATAAATTCAATTATTATCCGTTTTCCTAGTAAACGGGTACATCTACTCAAGTATTCTATTTATCCTCATATACACTATCAACTCTTTAAGGTGTTGCTCATCTTCCTCAAATATATGTTTTTCCGAACACAACACGTGTTAATAAAACCGTGTGAACTAATTCTTTTTTTTCGATGACGGTCATGTCATGTTTCTTTTGCACTCCAGCATCCTTTGTGTCCCATCCATCTTCATCATGGTACGTGGCAGTCTCAACACTACATGTATTACCCTTGCCTTAAAAATTAGTTCATGTCATTTTATACTTAATTTCATACTCAACCTCTTACTATGTTAGTAAGTTAAGCCTAATACTTAAGTTTTATTCTCTCTCACATGCAAGAATTTATCCACGGCCTCCCCGTAAACATGTTGTGCATCACGTTGTTCCATTATTATACTCATACTCAATGCAATTGAATTATATATATGCATGCCATAGTCATATGTCACGATCCAAATCTCACGTGTCGTGATATCGCCTATGGCAATACTAGGCAAGCCGATAATCACAATAAACCACACATCTTTAAATTTTAAAATATAGTAAAATACGCTCAAGAGTAAAATCTCATAAATAATGATAAGAAAATACCGCAACTCATTACAATATCCCCCAAAATTCGGGTGTCACTGAGTATATGAGCATCTAACTAACAACATAGTATGACTACTAAACACTGTCTAGAAAGATAATATAGTACAAATAACTGAAAAGAATGAGAATCAAAGTCTGCGGACACCAAGGTAGCTACCTTAATAGTCTCCGAAAAGCTAAAGATCCCAAGCTAGCAACCGCCGTGCCTCGAAGTAATTGGATCTGCACACGAAGTGCAGAGTGAAGTATGAGTACAGCCGACCGAATGTACTCAATAAGTAACAATACTAACCTTGGGATGAAAGTAGTGACGAGCTGAACCAATGCAATCCAAATACAAATTTTTAAACAATACAGATACGATAGGAAATATGACTATAATATCATAGAGATACTCAAAATATATTGGTACACAGTACATGAATGTAGACATGTTTTTTGCTTTAATAGTTAAGCTCAATACAGATACAATATGCCAAGTACGACTGATATGATGAATGTTACATCTAT
Source organism: Nicotiana otophora (assembly GCA_000715115.1). Classification (NCBI taxonomy): domain Eukaryota; kingdom Viridiplantae; phylum Streptophyta; class Magnoliopsida; order Solanales; family Solanaceae; genus Nicotiana; species Nicotiana otophora. The sequence continues at coordinate 69,146 of AWOL01S0021866.1, read as the reverse complement.
ATATCTACATGTCAATGTACATGTCACATGTGATGCATCATAATAAAAACCTCACGTACTCACACTCTTAGAGTACTTAATTTGATTGTCTCAATTCTTGCTCATCACACTCAATCACTCTGCACTGTATGGTACTTGCGCTCACTGCTGGTATGTCAGCCTCCAGAGGGGTGGATCCTGCCCAAGCGTTAATATAGAGCAAATATGTCCTACTATGGCGTGCAGACCGATCCACATATCTCACTCACAATACGGCTCTCAGGCACCAACCCAGTCATCAATCTCTCAGGCTCACAAATCTTTTGTCAATCAGCCCGAAAAATGATATAAAACACAACAATAAATAGTAACATATACTGAGATATGATATGCAAATGATGGACGTGACTGAGTACAAAATTGCCATCTAAGCAAATAATTCAATAGTAGAAATGACCTCGGTGGCTTTCAGCCGGATAAGCATATAGCCTAACATGACATATAACGTGGATTGCAGCTCAACTGCCCTAACACATAGGGACTACATAAATAGCAACAAGGTTTGATAACTACAAAGTGCCATGAAATTGACCGGGTCACAATTACGATGGTGCAAGGCCACACACCCGTCACCTAGCATGTGCGTCACCTCAACACCAATCACATAACACGTTATTAAGGGATTCATACCCTCAGAACCAAGTTCAGAAGTGTTACCTACCTCAAAATCATGCAAATCTCTACTCCAATAAGCCCTTGCCTCATGAATCGGCCTCTGAACACTTCGAATCTAGCCACAAACAACTTGATACCATCAACACAAGCTATAGGAATCAATTCCATATAAGAAAGCTAAGTTCTTTAACCGGATAAGCATATAGCCTAACATGATTTCTAATGTGGATTGCACCTCAATTACCCTAACACATAGGGATTACATGAATAGCAACAATGTTTGATGACTACACAGTACCACAAAATCAACCGGGTCACAATTACCATGGTGCACGCCCACGCTCCCATCACCTAGCATGTGCGTCACTTCAACACCAACCACATAACACGTTATTCAGGGATTCATACCCTCAAAACAAAGTTTAGAAGTGTTACTTACCTCAAAACCGTGCAAATCTCTACTTCAATAAGACCTTGCCTCGCAAATTGGCCTCCGAACACCTCGAATCTACCCAAACGACTCGATACAATCAACACAAGCCATATAAATCAATTCTATATGACAAAGCTAAGTTCTTTAATAAAAGTCACCAAGTCGACTCAAAAGGTCAACCCAGGGCCTACGTCTCAGAATCCAACAAAATTAACAAAATCCGAAAACCCATTCAACCACGAGTCCAACTATACCAAAATTACTTAATTACAATCATAACTCAATCTTCAAATCTTCAAATTAAAGCCTATGAAGTTTCTACAATTTTCACCAATTTTCCAGCCCAAAATACCAATTAAATGATAACAACTATGATAGATTCAAGTATATTAACCAAATCCTAGATAAAATCACTGGCACCAATCAATTCCTTGAAAATCCCTCCAAGAATCGCCACAATTCGAGCTCCCAAAGTCCAATTATGAAATTTCACTCCAACCCTCATTTTTGAAAACTTATATTCTGCCCAGGTGTTCCTCTTCGCGATCGCGAAAAGTCCCTCACAACCGCGAAGAACAAAAACCAGGGTGCCCTCAAAGTACTCTTCGCGAATGCGAACCAACAGTTGTGAATGCGATACACAGACTCCAAGACAAATGCGATCGCGAACCCCTTTACTCGATCGCGAAGAACAATCGCGTAAACTCTAGTCTCATCTATTCTTCTTCGCGAACACGACCTAACACATGCGTTTGCATATCACTTCCTTCCTAAACTTCACGATCTAAAAAACCTTCTCGCGAATGCATAGAACAATTTCCCCAGCTACCTACAATACTCTTCGCGATCTGATCCTCCACTCGAGATCGCGTATAAGGAAACCAGCAACAGAACAATCAGCAGCTCCTCCAATTTCAAAATGCGCCGAACATGATCCGAATCACACCCAAGGCCCCCGGGACCTAAGCCAAAATACCAACAAAACCTATAACATCATAGAAACTTAGTTGAGGCCTCACATAACATAAAAAACAACAAAACACGAACCAAACACCAATTCAAGCCTAATGAAGCTAATGGATTTCCAACTTCTACAATCGATACCGAAACCTATCAAATCAACCGATTGACCTCAACTTTAGCACACATGTCGTAAATTACACAACGGACCTATTCCAACTAATGGAACCAAAATCCGAGCCTGGTAATCATAAAGTCCACTCTCGGTGAAATTTCTCAACTCTCTCACCTTCTAGTTTTTCAACTTTCGCCAATTCAAGCAAAAATCATCTATGGACCTCCAAATTAATATCCGTACACGCTTCTAACTTCAAAATCACTATACGAAGCGATCAAAATCATCAAAACTCTATTCCGAAACATTAACAAAACCAAATAGACCTCCCCGGCAAGTCATATAGCAAGAAGTAAGCACATAATAAGCAATAAATGGGGGGAACAAGGCTATAATACTCAAAACGACGGGCCGGGTTGTTACATTCTCCCCCTCTTAAACAAACGTTTGTCCTCGAATGGGTCTAGAATCATACCTGGAGTCTCAAAGAGTTGTGGAGATATGCTCTGTATCTCCCACTCTATCTCCCAAGTAGCCTCCTTGACAGACTGACCTCTCCACTGTACCTTAGCTGAAGCTATGTTCTTTGACCACAACTTTCGAACCTACCGATCTAAAATGGTCACCGGCTCCAATTCATAAGTGAAATCACCATTTAACTGAACAGTGCTAAAGTCCAAAACATGAGACGGATCGTCGACATAATTCCACAGCATGGAAACATGAAACGCTAGATGAACACTCGATAGACTAGGCGGCAATGCAAGCTTGTAAGCCACCTCTCCAATCCTCCCAAGCAGCTCAAAAGGCCCAATATACCGAGGGCTTAGCTTGCCCTTCTTTCTGAACCTCATAACACCCTTCATGGGTGCAACTCTAAGTAATACCTTCTCTCCCACCATATAAGCAATATCACGAACCTTTCAATCGGCATAGCCTATCTGTCTCGAATGTGTCGTGTGAAGCCAATCATGAATCAACTTAACCTTTTCCAAAGCATCCTGAAGCACGTCAGTACCCAATAGCCTAGCCTCATCCGACTCGAACCAACCCACCAGCGACCGACATCATCTCCCATGCAAAACCTCATACAGAGCTATCTGGATTCTCGATTGGTAGCTGTTGTGGAAGGCAAACTCTTCAAGAAACAGAAACTGATCCCAAGAACCCAGGAAATCCATGACACAAGCGCATAACATATCCTCCAATATCTAAATAGTACGCTTGGACTGTCAGACCGTCTAAGGGTGGAATGATTTGCTCAACTCAACCCGTGTGCCTAACTCTCGCTGCACTATTCTCCAAACCTACGATGTAAACTGTGTTACCCGATCTAAAATGATGGACATAGACACACCGTGAAGGCGAACAATCTCGCAGATATAGATCTCAGCCAATTGCTTCAATGAATAAGTAGTCCCAACCGGAATGAATGCGTGAACTTGGTCAATAATTCCACAATCACCCAAATAGCATCAAACTTCCTCAAAGTCTGTGGGATCCCAACTACATAGTCCATGGTGATATGCTCCCATTTCCACTTCGGAATCTCAAGCTTCTGAAGCAATCCACCCGATCGCTAATGCTCGTACTTCACCTGCTGATAATTTAGGCATCGAGCTACAAACCCCACTATATCGTTCTTCATCCTCTTCCACTAATAGTGTTGCCTCAAATCCTTATACATATTTGCGGCACCCGGATGAATGGAATACCGCGAACTGTGGGCACCCAAATCCGACCTTGCATCCATAACACCCCATAATCCCCAATAGTAACCTCCTTGGCATCACCATGTTGAACCGTATCCTTAAGGACAAGCAAATGGGGGTCATCATACAGACGCACCCTGATGCGATCATATAAAGAAGACCGAGAAACCACACAAGTTGGAATCTGACTGGGCTACAAAATATCTAACCTCACAAACTGATTGGCCAAAACCTGAATATCTTATGCAAGCGGTGTCTCATCGATCGGAATAAATGCAAGGCTACCCATACTCACAGTCTTTCTACTCAAGGCATCGACCAACATATTGGTCTTCTCGGGATGATACAAGATTTTGATATCATAGTCCTTTAGCAGTTCCTACCATCTTCGCTGCCTCAAATTTAGATCCTTTTATTTAAACAAGTGTTGGAGACTCCAATGATCCGTAAATACCTCACAATACACACCGTAGAGATAATGCCTCCAAATCTTAAATGTATGAATCATGGCTTCCAACTCCAAATCATGGACATGGTAGTTTTTCTCATGGGGCTTCAAATAGTGTGAAGCATAAGCAATCACTCTATCCTCCTGCATGAAGACACACCCAATACCAATCCGAGAAGCATCACAATATACTATATAAGAGCTTGATGCTGAAGGCAAAACTAGAACTGGAGCTATGGTTAAGGCAGTCTTGAGCTTCTAAAAGATCTCCTCACACCCATCCAACCACTTGAATGGAGCACCCTTCTGGGTCAACCTGGTCAAAGGTGCTGCAATGGACGAGAAACCCTCCATAAAGCGACGATAATATCCAGTCAAGCTGAGAAAACTATGAATCCCAATAGCTAAAGACGGTCCAGGCCAACTCTGAACTACCTCTATATTCTTTGGATTTACCTTAATCCCCTCACTGGACACCACATGCCCCAACAACGCCATCAGCTGAGCAAAAACGTATATTTGGAGAACTTTGCATAAAGCTTCTCCTCTCTCAACCTCTGTAGTACAATCCTCAAATGTTGTGCATGCTCCTCTTGGCTACGTGAGTACACTAGGATATCATCAATAAATACTGTGACAAACAAATCAAGATATGGCTGGAATACACTATTGATCTGATATATAAATGTTGTTGTGGCATTGGTCAGCCCAAAAGACACAACAAGGAACTCATAGTCACCATAGCCGGTTTTAAATGTTGTTTTCAGAATATCCAAGTCTCGAATCTTCAACTTTGATACCTAGACCTCAAATCAATCTTAGAGAGCACTCTAGCTCCCCGAAGCTGGTCAAATAAGTCATCAATGCGTGGCAAAGGATACTTGTTCTCTATTGTAACTTTGTTCAACTGCCTATAGTCGATGCACATTCGCATAGTACCATCCTTTTTCTTCACAAACAGAACTGGTGCACCCCAAGGAGAATCACTAGGCCTAACAAACCCCTTATCAAGAAGCTCCTAAGGCTGCTATTTTAATTCCTTCAACATTGTTGCAGCCATACGATACGGAGGAATAGAAATGGGCTGAGTGCCCAGCACCAAGACAATACCAAAACCAGTATCCCTTTCGGGTGGCATGCCTGGCAGGTCTAAAGGAAACACATCCGAAAAGTCTGGAACTACCAAAATAGAATCAATAGTAGGAGTATCAGCAGCAACTCCTCACAAAGGACAAATATGAAAGACACCCCTTCCTAACCATCTGTTGGGCCTTCATATAAAATATTACCCTGTTGGGAACATTATCTGGAGAACCTCCCCACTCGATCCTTGGCAACCCGGCATCGCCAACGTCATGGTCTTAGCATGACAATCCAGAATAACATAACATGGGGATAACCAATCACGTAAAACATAACCATACTAAGCAATAAGAGATCAAATCTAGTCTCTAAACCTCCAATGGTCACCATACACAACCGATATACATGGTCCACAATAATAGTATCGCCCACTAGTGTAGATACATGAATGGGTGAAACTAAGGACTCATGTGGCATATCCAACTAATGAGTAAAATAGGATGAAACATTATGAATAAGTAGAACCATGGTCAAATAATGTGGAAGCATCTCGGTGGCACACTAAAACAATACATGTGATTACTGCGTCTGAAGAAACAACCTCTAGCCTGGCAGGGATAGCATTGAATCGAGCCTGACAGCCACTGGATCGCCCTCCCCCTCTAAGGCAGCCTCTAGCCGCCTGAGCCCTACCTCGAGCTGGCTGAGAGGATGGTGAAGTTACTAGTGCAAAAATTATTGCCTAACCCTTCTATTGAACTGGACCTACCAAGAGACGGGAATAATACCTTCTCACATGTCCAAACTCCCCACACTCGTAGCAACTTTGATCTGTCAATGGTGCTGGGGACAGAATCGGGCACCGAGGGCCAAAATAATTGCTACAAGAACCTAGCATAGATGAACCCTGAATCGATGGAGCACGAGATGAGCTCTAAGCTAGCAGGGCACTGAGATGACTAACCTGGGCGAGCACTGTATGAACCATGGTTAGCTGATGCACCACGATGAACCGGACGAGCCATCAGAGCAGGCATGTAAAGATGACCCATGTTGTGGTAGGATTGACCCTCATAAGAAACAACGCTGAAATCATCTGAACCACGAGGCCTCTTGGCCTCCCTCTCCGCTCCTGACTACAGACCAGCTCTACCCGCCGAGCAATATCAACCACCTCATCGAACATTGCACATGATATATTCTCTCGAGTCAAAACAAAAATCGCGCGATCAGCCAACTCTGTAAAGCTCATCTCGTACTAGGTCACGGACATATCCTCCTGGTGTAGCTGCTCAAACTACCTATGCAACTCCTCTTTACGGGTCGGTGGCACAAACATCTCTAAGAAGATAACGAAGAACTCGTGCCATGAAAGTGGTGCAACATCGGAAGTCCTCCTCCGCTCATAGGCCTCCCACCTTCTAAAGGTTGTCCTCGACAACTGAAAAGTAGTAAATTAGACCCCACTAGTCTCCAGAATACCCACCGTGCGAACAATCCATTGGAACCTATCCAAGAAGTCCTGGGCATCCTCTTACTCAGTCCTGGGTGGTAGGAGTCTGAGCACCTCCCCTAGCCTGAGAAGTGGATGTTGCGGCCGAAACATAAATTGCTTGAGCCAACTAGTGAAAATAGTCAATATATGGGCCAGAGTCTCTTGAAGGCTTAGAATTATAAAAGGTATAGATGGTGCCTAAGCTAGCCCCACCAAGTCAACTATGTCTAGGATGTCATGCCCCGAACATGAGGCGCGAGACCGGCACCTGGTGCCTCACCTATCCTTGCGTACCAACTTGCGACTAAGGGAATATGAACAAATAATTTCATACTTTGGCCATGCGCCACATCATAAAGCTGAATAGATTCCAAAGCTGACTAAACATAAATATAAAGCTGGGCTGGCAAGGTCAGCCTAACTACTACAGCTGACAAACTAATAAAATATACATACAAGGCCTACAAGCCCAACATACTGCACTAACTAACAGGATATGTCTACAAGCCTCTACTGATTGAGGTACCATGATCGGAACAGGGCCCCGGCATACTCCTCTTGTCTAACCATAACTAGTCTCTTCTTGAATCAACTACTAACTACTCGTTGGCCCATTCTCATATCAATATTCCACGTAATCTCTTTTGGGTTATTTCCTTTGTCTTAACTTACGTCTTGCACTCGTTCCTTATCTATCAATAACATATCGGGTAGGAACCCTTAATTCCTCTCCTTGACGCCGTGCTTGCATAATGTCCGGGTATCATAGCTTATCTATAGGCTTCGAATGAGTGCAATCTCATCCTTTTCTCATTTTTACCGCATTCTTCCTTTATCATTCCATAGTTACTAGAACCACTTAATTCTGACTTAATGCCACATCAATCCATACTCCCCCCCTTTACGAGAGTACTAATATTTAGTGCTACGATGATCTGCGTATAAATGTTTTACCTCTTCATCTTAGGCGTCATTTCACATCCTCGATGACCCTTACTCGCCTTGCAGTAATCCTTCTGCACCAAGGATAACAAAATTCCTTACTCACGAGGGTGACACTTAGTGTAACTGGAACATACAGTCCCTTAAACTTAATTTTGCTCACATTGCTTGTTTTAGGGACGCGTCTTCCTGAATGACCATTCTCTGAATTTCTCATGAATCTTCTTCTTTTGTCCATTCTATTATCTCCGGAGCGCAATCTGAAATTCTCATGATGCCGACCATTGTCAAATAACTCAATCATGAATTCATCTTTAGTTTATCTTGTTCACCAATCCATACTGATTTCTATTACTTTATGTCTAATTGTTTCTTCTGGTAATCACGTTAGAGTCACGAACTTATTTCTCGAAATGAGGATATGACTTTATGACCTATACTCTTTTGTTGCCTCAAGGCCTATCACCCCTCGTCTCTTCCTTTACTTGACTACAGACTCTGTAATACAGTCATTGTTTTATATTTACCATTGTCATCCAGGTATCACACCTTACTCATAATGCTTCATTATCTCTCTTCTTATTTCCCTGCTAATATTTTTGTCTATCACTTTATTCTGAAAACTTTAACAAGACGTTCTTTTGCTTTTAGCTCCCCTTGCTCCATCCACTGACTCTTCGGGTTGCTTAACGTTCTCTAACGTTCCAACCACACTTAGGTAATATTTATCCCTTCAAGTCTTTCGATGCCTATCTTTGTAGTGATCATATCTAACTGTACTATTATGGAGTGCACCATATGGGTGTATCACAAGGAAATCTATTAGCACATTTGCAACAACCTTCGGAAAGGTCAACTAACGCAAACAATCCATCCATCATTTTGGGTTACTCTAACCCTAGCCGGATCCTGATATCCGTCCTTCTCTTATACTACTTCTGTTAGCCCCCATAGGGCATAACTGAAATGGGTTTGATCAATTGTCTATATATCTGTTATTGTTGAAAGTAACTCAGAATGCTTATATTTCTCTGATTGAATTGTTAACACTATTAACCTTCATTAACTGGGTACCTCATACCCTTCTTCACCTTGTTTTTTTTATTTGCTGTAACTTGTGTCTATCTTTGATTCTATTATTCGGTTTTACCATATGGGTGGATAGATATTCTTGCCTTAAGGCTCCTTATCAAGAAGCTTACACGTCTTATTACACACATTGTCTGTTGAAGACCTCACATTTACTCATCATACGCATGATGCAAAAATTGAGTTCCTCTGACTCAACTCTTCCACAACCATATTCAATCCCTTACCAACCATCTTTTGGATGCAGGTATCGTCTTATTACGAATACAATAGAATTTAGGAATTTGAATTCCAACGACTAAGCTCTACCACACGATCTAGAGTAAGAAAATGAGTGACTGTCTTAAATGCCATGTAGCCTACTGCTTATAAGTGTGGTGCACAACACACCCATAAACAAGACTCTACTAGACACGGTTTGTAGACTCCCTAGGACAGAACTGCTTTGATGCTACTTTTGTCACTCCCCGAATCAGGCAGGCGAGACCGACACCCGGTGCCTCACCTATCTTTGCGTACCAACTTATGACTAAGAGAATCTAAACATATAATGTCATACTTTGGCCATGGGCCACATTGCAAGACAATTTGCGAAGCAAAATATAAAACTGAACGAATTCCAAAGCTGAGTAAACACCAATATAAAGCCGTCATAACTACTACAGCTGACAAACCAACAAAATATACATACAGGGCCTACAAGCCCAACATACTACACTAACTGACCGGATATGTCTACAAGCCTCTACCAATGGAGGTACCATGATCGGAACAGGGCCCCGACCTACTCATAACCTATATACATATATACACAAGATGTACATAAAACTCCTAGACCGGAAAACTCCGAAGGGCGTGGAGCTTACCGATAACGCTGAACTTGGGCAACACCTACTAAGGAAGTCTACCAGCCTGTCTGTCTGAACCTGCATGCATAAAATGCAGCATCCCCAGAGAAAGGGACATCAGTACAAAATAATGTACTGAGTATGTAAGGGAAAATAATAACTGAAAGCTAAAACTTAACTGAGAATATAATAACTGAAAGTAACTTGGAGTCAAAGATAATCTGAAGATATGCTTTCCTGCTAATACTGACTCAATTCTCTCAATATAGTAAGTAAAATAAATGCCCAGCCGATATATATACCACTGCTCTGCCGTAGTAGGATCGCTCATAGGTGCTCGGCCATACTAGGCTCTGTATCTCGGCCAACTGGGCTCGCTCATTGGCGCTCGGCCCTAGTAGGCTCGGTATATAACTTACCATCTGATCAGGGATTGCCCAATAGGGGCCTGGCCATCGATTGTAGCTCGATGGTGGTGAAAATATTGTAATACTGTATATATAGGCTCTCTGCTCTTTTGACTTAAAAAAGTCAATACTCAATAAAATATGAAAACCCGATAAGGAGAAAACTTCTCTTATGAAAACCCGATAGGATAATGTATATAAATTCGGGAGTATGAACTTCTCTTTATGCGTCGTTATCAAACATATGTAATTACGAGATCATGCCAAAATGAAGGATGGGCTTAGCCTTAACATACCTGGAGTAGGAAAAATCCGTATGATATTCTTGGGAAAGGTTTCACCGTACTCCCTTAGAATCAGAAAATCTTACGTTGATTAAGATGCTATGAAATCAACTGCTCCATCGTGGGTCATTTTGGTGTAGTAGTAGGAAAATGTTATGTCTTCGTAATACATTCTAACGTGTGTTGTAATAGAAAGAACATTATAATTTATCACTTGAACATCTGAAGGCCAAATGAAGCACAAATGCAAATCTTCTAAGTATGTCTTTACTCGTAATGAAGAATGTAGTGTCACTAACAAAGAATTATCTCAACTTACTTAAACTACTACTCACTTTTAACATACCTTGTACACCTTACTATCATGGTCATGTAGTACTTGTATGATTTCAGTCCATAAATACGGGGTATTATAGCTCGGACCGTATTTTATTCCAAATTGCCAAACTTCGACGAAACTCATTTTTTTTCTATTTGCTCACCCTCTCTCCTTCATTAATTTACTCATCACGTGTTTGAAATAGCATAATGCTTATAATACCAAAATAACCTCATTCCCGATCTTACGTCGATTGATTATGACAAAACTTTAACATATGAAAATGCGGGATGTAACATAGGATTTGCTCTTGAGCTAGAGCAACTGGTGGGTTTACAGGTGCTGCTTTAGCCGTTGTACGAGCTGCACCTCGGCCTCTAGCATGGCCCCGACCTCTCGTGGCCCTAACTAGTGGTATTGGTGGCCATGCACCTGATCCGGTAGAACAAGTCCTCACCGTCTGCGAGAGAATAGAATAGCATAAGTTTAGTTTCTGGAATCAACAAATTTGCACGACAAGAATACAAGAAAGTGATGTTTTCCAAATGGTTCGGTATCCTCTCGAAGAGAAGTACAGACGTCTCTGTACTGATCCCCAAGAATCTACTAAACTTGCTCATGACTCGTGAGACCTATGTAACCTAGGCTCTGATACCAACTTGTCACGACCGAAAGCACGCATCTTTAAATTTAAAAATAAAGTAAAATAAGCTCAAGAGTAAAATCTCATAAATACTGATAAGAAAATGCCACTACTCAATACAATATCCCCCAAAATTCGAGTGTCACTGAGTACATGAGCATCTAGATGACAAATACTCAATTCCATAGCCTGACTGATAAACACTATCTAGAAAGATAGAACAATACAAATAACTGAAAAGAAGGAGAATCAGGTCTGTGGATGCCAAGGCAACTACCTAAATTATCTCCGAACAACTAAATCTCCCAAGTTAGTAACCGTCGTGCCGCGAAGTACCTGGATTTGCACACGATGTGCAGAGTGTAGTATGAGTACAATCGACCCAATATACTCAATAAGTAACAAAGCTAACCTTGGGCTGAAAGTAGTGACGAGCTCAACCAATACAGTCCAAATACAGATTTTTATATAATACAGATATGATAGGAAATATGACAGTAATATCTCAAAGAAACTCAAAATCTATTAGTACCCAGTACAGGAATGTAGACATGCTTTCAGTTTAACATTTAAGCTTAATACAAATAAACTATGCCAAGTATGACTGATATGAATAATGTTACATCTCTATATCTACATGTCAATGTGCATGTCACATGTGATGCATCACAATGTAAACCTCACGTACTCTCACTCTCAAAATACTCAATCTGACTATCTCCATTCTCGCTCATAAATCTTAGTCACTCAGCACTGTACGATACCTGCGCTCACTGCTTTTATGTCAGATCCGGAGGGGAAGGTCCTGCCCAAGCACTAATGTAAACAAAACCTAGCCTGTTGTGGTAAGCAGCCCGATCCCATTATAATAAAGCCTAAATGGCCTACTGTGGCATGTTGCCCCATCCAAAAATCTCACTCAAAATACAGCTCTCAAGCACCAAACCGGCCATCAATCTCTCCAGTCTCTCGTTCTCACAAATCTCATGTCAATCAGCCCAAATAATGATATATAACACTACCATAAATAGTAACAGAGAATGAGATATGATATGTAAATGATGGATGTGAGTGAGTACAAAATTGCGATCTAAGCAAATAATTCAACAGCATAAATGATCCCTGTAGCTTTCAACCGGATAAACATATAGCCTAACATGATTTCTAATGTGGATTTNAAACCAGTCATCAATCTCTCCAGTCTCTCATTCTCGCAAATCTCATGTAAATCATCCCAAACAATGATATATAACACTACAATAAAGAGTAACAAAGAGTGAGATATGATATGAAAATGATGGATGTGAGTGAGTACAAAATTGCGATCTAAATAAATAATTCAACAGCATAAATGATCCCAGTAGCTTTCAACATGATAAGCATATAGCCTAACATGATTTCTAACGTGGATTGCAGCTCAATTTCCCTAACACATAGGGATTACATAAATAGCAACAAGATTTGATGACTACACAGTACCATGAAATCAACCGGGTCACAATTACCATGGTGAACGCCCACATGCCCATCACCTAGCATATGCGTCACCTCTACACCAACCACATAATACTTTATTAAGGGATTCATACCCTCAGAACCAAGTTTAGAAGTGTTACCTACCTCAAAATCATGCAAATCTCTACTCCAATAAGCCCTTGCCTCGTGAATCGGCCTTCGAACACTTCGAATCTAGCCACAAACAACTTGATACGATCAACACAAGCTATAGGAATCAATTCCATATGAGAAAGCTAAGTTCTTTAACAAAAGTCAAAAAGTAAACCATGGGCCCATGTCTCGGAATCCGAAACAATTAATGCAATCCAGACACCCATTCAACCACGAGTCCAACCATACCAAAATTACTCTATTCCGATCATAACTCGACCTTCAAATCCTCATATTAAAGCCTATGAAGTTTCTACAATTTGTACCTATATTTCCAACACACAACACTAATTAAATGTTAAAAACAATGATAGATTCATGTATCTTAACATAATCCAAGTTAGAATCACTTACCCAAATCAATTCCTTGAAAATTCCTCCATGAATGGCCTCAATTCGAGCTCCCAAAGTCCAATTATGAAATTTTACTCTAACCCCCATTTTTGAAAACTAATATTCTGCCCAGCTGTTCCTCTTCGCAATCGTGGAAAGTCCCTCATGATTTCGAAGAAAAACAATCAGGCTGCCCTCAAAGTACTCTTCGCCAACACGAACCAACAGCCGCGAACACGATACACAGACTCCCAGACCTACGCGATCGTGAACCTCTTCACGTGGTCGTGAAGAACAATCGCGCGAACTCCAGCCTCCTCCACTCTTCTTTTCGAGCGCGACCAAACACACGCTTTCGCATAGCATTGCCTTCCCATGCTTCATGATCTAAAACACCTTATCGCGAGCCCATGGCAGAATTACTGCAGCAACGTACAGTAATCTTTCCGATCATGATTCGTGATCGTGTATAAGGAAACTAGCGACAAACAAATTAGCAGTTCCTCCAAGCTCAAAATGCTACGAATACGATCCAAATCACACCAGAGGCCCACGGAACCTTAACTAAACATACTAACAAGTCTTAAAATATGATACGAACATACAACAAAACACATAATTGAAAGCTTAGGGTTTTAACTGAGTTCTCACATTTATTCCTCTCTCTTCTGGCTCCGAGTTGAATTACTGTTTGAAGTTTGTGACTTTGGTTCCTAAATGGCAAAGCAAAATAGTTTTTTTCGTTTAATGCTCTGAGGAAGGTTAGTGTATGATGACCCTTCCTTTTCTTAGATTACCTGTGTTGGTCTATACTTACCATAATTCTTCAATTGAAGTGCCTTTCATTTATAATGTATGTTTATTTGTTTATGATTTTTAAATGCTCTTACCTAACAGACGAACACGAACATACAAAAACACACACAATTGAAAGCTTAGGTTTTTAACTGAGTTCTCACTTTTCTTCCTCTATTTGTCGGCTCCGAGTTCATTTACTGTTTAAGTTTGTGACTTGGTTCCTAAACGGCAAAGCAAAATATTATTTTTGGTTTTCTGCTCTGAGGAAGTTAGTGTATGATGACCCTCCCTTTTCTTTGATTACCTGTGTTGTTCCATGCTTACCATGATTCTTCTATTGAAGTGCCTTTCATTTATAATGTATGTTTATTCGTTTATGATTGTTACCTTGGTGTTATATGTTATTCTCACTACTTGAGATTACTTGGAATTAATAATGTTAATCAACTATCCTTGTGAATATGAATAAGCTTCACTAGATAAATGTTTCCCTAAATTGAATAATTTGAACCTTGTTGAGATCAATAAGATGTGATTTGATAGGTTTCAGCGTTGTTTCTAGAATTTGGAAATTTCAAAGTTCATTAGGCTTGAATCCATGTGTAATTCGTGTTTTCGTTGTTGTTGGAGGTGATTTGAAGATTCGATTAAGTTTGTATGATCTTATATGACTTGTTGGTATGTTTAGTTAAGGTCCCGGAGGCCTCGGGTTGATTTCGTGTGGTTAATGGACCAAGGTTCGAAGTTGAAGAATTGCTGAAGATTTGCAACAGCTGGTGTAATTGCATCTGTGGATTGGGGACCGCATATGCGAGCTTGTAGAAGTGAGAAAAGGGACCGCAAAAGCAGCCAAGGATGCTTTGGTCAGAGGCCGCATATGCAGCCATTTGCGCGCAGAAACGACTTGCGCAGAAGCGCACACAGGCGCGCAGATGCGGGCAAAAGTAAAGATGCCTGGGTTTTTCCGCACATGCAGTTGGCGCAGAAGCGGCCAAGGGGAGCACCTGTGAGACCACAGAAGCGGTCAAGTTGCCGCATGTGCAGAAGGTCTGGGCAGAGTCCTTAAATGCGAGATTTCATGATTTTTATTGATTTCAACATTTTTGAGCTCGGAATTTAGAGGTTTTGGGAGGATTTTTCAAGGGGATTCTTGAGGTAAGTTCCTTGTGTTCATTTTTCTTCAATAATTATGTTTCCCCACTGATTTTCCACCTAGATGGTGTGTTTTTGAGGTGTAAATTTGGGGTTTGAGGCTAGGGATTTGGAGAGTTGGTTTTGAGGATTTGAATGGCCAATTCGTATCGGATTTTGATGAATTTGGTGTGGTTAGACTCACAAGTGAATGGGCTTTCAGATTTTGTGAATTTTGTCAGATTTCGAGACATGGGCTCGGGGCCCGGGTTTGGGCCGATTTCGTAGTTTTGGCTATAATTTCGTATTTTTCTGGTGGAATTGATTCCTTTAGCGTAAATTAATTGTATTGTACTACTTGTGGTTCGATTCGGGATGTTTATAGACCGATTTGTGGTGCAAAGGCATTTTGGAGTAGAGTTTAGCCCAAATTGAGGTTAGTAATACTTTCAAACTTGGTTATGAATGTTCGAAACCTCGAATTATGTGTTATGTGATTGGTATTGAGGTGATGCACATGCCAAGTGACGTGTGTGTGGGAGTGCACCATGCGAATTATGACCTGGTTGACTCCATGGCACTGTATAGTGGTTCTATCTTGTTGATATCCGTGTTTGCATCATGTGATAAAATAATTGAACTGTCACTCATGCTAGATATCATGTTTAGGCTTTATGCAGGTACTATTGGGACCCTTAGTGGTCGTTTCTTGCTGTTATCTTACTGATTTCATTGATATTTTGTACTCAGTCATATTCATTGATTTCATATCTCATTTTACTCTCCGTTATTATTTATTGATGCATCATATCATTGTTTTCGGGCTAGTATCATGACATTGTTAGCCCGTGAAAAAGAGAGACTGCAGAGATTGATGACTGAGTGAGGCCGAGTGCCTGATTATGAGTGACATTTATGGGATTGGGTTCTATGCCGCAATGGTTATACTGATTTATGATAGTGCTTGGGCTGAAGGAGCCCCTCAGGAGTCTGCACACACCCATAGTGAGTGTGGTTGATATTATTGAGGGATAGATCTTCCCTGGACATGGATCCTGTCTATAGCATTTTATACCTGGAGATGGATCTTCTCCACGGGCTGAATTTTCCCTACTCGGTACTGGGTGAATGACGGTCAGTGATGTATATATTTCGGGTCGGATCTTACTTGGGCCATTTGGGCCATATACAGTACCGAGTGATTGAGCATTTGAGAGTGTGAGCACATGAGGCTGTCAGCATGGTACATCACATACAGCATGTGCATTGTCATGGTAGAGGTAGATGAGTTATATTTTTCATATCATTTAGATTGATCCATGTTTACTGTTTTACAATATCTATCAAACTTGAAAGCGTGTCTACATTTCTGCACTATTATTTTCTGTATCGAATTGTGTCGGTTGAGTTCGTCACTACTTTCTACCCACATTTTGGGCTTGTTTCGTACTGAGTTGGTTGTACTCACGCTACACCCTATACCTCGTGTGCATATCAAAGTAATTCTGGTTACGACTGTTGTTGATTGAGGATACAGGATCTCGAAGACTATTGAGGTAGTTGCATGGCATTCGCAGGCCTTGATTATCCTTCATTTTCTTTTTCTGTACTTCAATTTTTACTCCTTAGACATTGAAGTAGACTGTATTCTGACATAGATACTCATGTACTCGGTGACACCCCGGTTTTGGGATAGATTGTATTACGTTGCGGGTTTATTTTGGTACCAAAAGGGGTTTTCTTACATATTGATTGCTTCCGTCTATATTTTTAAAGCTTTTACTGTGTTAAGATAGTTGGGTAGTGGCTATCCTAGTTCCACGGTAGGCGCCATCACGACGGTTGGCTTTTGGGTCGTGGCACACCTCTTGGATTAACTATTCTGTCAACATATCTAAACCGATCCTCATCATCATGTCCAGACTATCACACTCAGCCTATTTACCTGGATTGATTATCCTGTTACTAGAACTATGCATACTTAATATATGTGAATCTTCATGTTCTGAAACTTCTGTAACGAACCTACTATTTTAATTCTGTGTCATCTGATCCTTTGTTATGCTCTATGGCCTTGCAATCATTTAAGAAAATCTCTTGTATGTGTCTGAGTATCCTCTTTTATGTTTCTGCACTCACTTTGTTTTAAACAGACTTCCTGCTTGTCTTTCATGTAAACGATACTTATGCCTAGGCTTTCATACTTCTCATTTAGAGTTCTATTAAAACCTGCTAAGTTTATATAAGTTTATTGTGGTTCACCTATGAACTTCAGGGAAACCTACAGATGTTTTCCTGTCCTGTTTGATTATTACACTGTGTTTATATGAATGTCTTGACTCTTAATAAGCTTAGTATGAAAATGAGATGGTGAACTTGAAAGATTGAGTGATCATGTTACTAGCCTATATCAGGATCAAAAGTTGATTTGATTGCCTACATAAGTATTTTTGTTGACGTGCTTAGAAATTCTAGACAAGATTGTCAATTTATACATCTAGTGAGGATTTAACCCATGTATGAATTATCGATTGCTCTAAACATATTCTGATGGTTGTTGAAGTATTGTAAATTCAATTAGAAACTCTTCCTAATTTGAATCACCTAATAAGGTTAGTGTAATTAACATACATATCCTCTCTACCCCCTTGGATCATCAGACTTAGCACTTAAACTTGAATCGTTATACTTTGGTAATGGTATTATGTATGGCTTCTGCAGGAAGTAGAAATACTTGAGCCTGTGTGCTACTATATTGTTTGCTACAATGAATACCTTATTTGCAACTAAACCTGTAGGGAAGAGTGGATTTGAATGGGTAAGGGAATTTGGGAGTGGAATCTAGTTTGTGGTTGAGATGCTCTACCTGACAAAAGCATTGCTCGGGGTCCCTGAGACCCTTGTAAACTCTAAAGTGCCAGGGATCCAAAGGGTATCTTGTCCATGAATGGGATTGTTTCCTAATCTCTTAATCATTTACACTTATTAATCCCTTTATGATTAATGCTAAATGAAAAGGGCTTCACTATGATCATTAATCTGTTTACCCTATTGGGCTTTACATTGTCTTTACTACATCATTAATTATAGTAGTTGTTACAGTCATATTGGCTCTATCATACTCTTCGTCGTATTTGAATGTTATATTTTATTGGGCCTCATCACTAATATTTTCCTTTTCTTTTGCATATGTGATCGAACTGGGTCTACTGAGTTCTCAAGAACTCTGGCCCAAGTTCTAACCTGGAGCCCAAGTCGATGAAGCCTGCCGCTGCTGTTTGAAATCTTCTGTGCCAGCATTTCTTTAGGCCAAATTTCGAGTCCAGTTTCCCTTACCTTCCTCACTACTAGATTAATTGAAATTGTTATTTGTTTTCTATGTATAGTATGACACTAACAATATTGATTGAATGCTCTTATTATTCCTTAATCCTTTAGGAACCTAGGCAAGCCAAGCTCCATAGGTAATAAAAAGGAATGACTGTTACATTACAATCAATTGTAAAACTTCAACACATTGATCATTTGTTTTGACTCTATAAGATCTTATTTTTATTTCACACTAACCGTTTCTTTGAAGCTCAAAACATATTTGAAAAGAAAGTAATTCTTCTTCTAAAAGCCGAAATTGAAAGATGATTTCAATGTTAGTTTTCTATAAAGAAAAACATGAAACACATTCGCATTCACGGATTACTTCAGGGAGTTTTCTTTTAAACATGGATACAAAATTTGAAGTAAAAATTTAAGGTATACTTATGACCCATTTTTTAATAGCCTTTACTCTACTAGTGTTATATAAATAACCATACTATTTCAAATATAAAGTATTCAAAACATAGCCACATCTTACATCTTTTCAAATCTTGTAGATGCGAACACTATAAAGGTATTTCCAAATCTTTTTAATCATGTAGATGTAAACATTTTAAAGGCTTTTACAAATCAAACATATATCCTCTTTTAAAAGTACATATACTATTTTCTTTCAAATGTTAGACTTTAAACAAGACATAGAGTAAGCCACTCTTTTAAGCACTAACTAAGTGGAATATAGACATCTAATTTCTTAAACCTAGTCTAAGTCCCATGGAGCTACCTCGGGTAGATTCTAGGGATGTCTAACACCTTCCCTTTAGAAGAACAAGAACCCTTACCCATTAATCTCATCGGTTAGCAGACTAATAGGATAATAATCTAATAATTGAATAGATACCCTAGTATACCTTTAAATATTAGGTGGCGACTCTCTTTCATTAACAATGGAGAAACCATTAGGTGAATCTTGTTTTGAATCCTACAAAATAGGGTGCAACACCTCTTAAAGTTAGTTTTTAGAGTGTTCGACATTATTGGAGAGGCAAAAGGCTACACAACACTTGGAAGCACGAATCACAAGAGGTTTTCTCTCCGTTCTTGTTTAATGTGTAGTTTATTGATTTTGAATATTATTATGATTTTTTATACAATTATGAGTAGCTAAACTATCTCATCTAGGGCTTGATCTTATTGGAGGATGATTTTCTACTGTGTTTAATATAAATTTGCCTTTGAATTATGTCTACTTCTTCAACTATGTTTTCATTGTGTTTGATTGAAGAGCTCTCAATTAACTGTACATAATTAGTGTATATTGCTTGGAAAAGGCTACATATTTAGGTAGTTGTTAAACAACATCATTCCTAACATATATGAGGAATCAGTACGGAGGGTTTAAAGGTGAGATTAGGAATAACGAAATCTTGGTGCGATCATAGTGAGCGGTAAACTAGTGCCAAAGTACGACACCCAAAGTACTCACGGTTGATAGAGAATACTTAGGCCAATTTATAGGAAACGTAGCGGGGAGGATTGCGACAATAGGGAAAATTATAACCCTAGACTTTTCCAATATCCTCTACAACATTTGCTCTGTTAGTTATAAATTACAGCATTTTCATTACTTTGCTCTTAGTTAGTAAACACTCAAGTCATTATTTAATATTTCTGATGGTTGATTACTTGAATTCTTGCGAAACTAGTGGTTGTGAGTAGTAGGTTAATTTTCAGTGGGATTCAACATCAGACTTGTAAACCAAATTATATTTGCAATGACCACTAAACCTTGTAGGAGGCATAGTTGAGCGTGATCAAATTTTGGCGTCATTGTCGGAGAATTAACGGTGTTATTAATTGCAACGGGCAGAATTGCTAGGATACTTAATTTAGTCAACTTTCTGGACTTTAAAGTTCATTATACTAAAATTCTAACGTTTGTAGTTTCTGTGTTATAGGTGCATGATTAGAAACTTCTACAGAACTGCTAAATTGTTTGAAGCATTACCTGCTCCTGAGAAAGCTTTTAAGGCATTAAATCTTGCAAAAAGGAATGAAAAATGACAAAATCACCCAAGAGAACAAATTTAATAAGATATGGGTGACGTTTTGGACAATCAAAATAACCGAAATAATGGGGATAACTTGAACAATCAGGGTGAGGCACCACTAGTGCCAGAGGAAGCCTTGTATGATTGGGCACATCCCACCACTGAAAATCTGGCAACCGCAATTGCAGTCCATCAGATAGAAGCAGAATAATTTTAAATCACGAACAATATGCTACATCTATTGTAGAACAAGGTACCGTTCTCCAAGTCTTACATTGAAGATTCAGAGCAACACCTGAAATACCTTTTGTCAATTTGTGTCGCTCAAAGGAAATCGAATGTGACATCAGAATCAATCACATTTTTATTGTTATCATTCTTAGTGATTGGAGCTTAATTCTCTTCCCATAAACTCCATCACCACTTGGAAGGAATTTGTAGCCACTCGATCGGTCGTTTTGAGCCCTAGCACGTTGTTTGGTAGTTTGAGGACTTGAGTAGCTTCACTTCAGGTATTATGATTTGTACGTGTGGTCGGAATTAAATTTCGGGAAATCCAGAGTTGATTTAGATAGAAAATTCTCATTTCGAAAGCTTTAAGTTGGAAGAATTTACTAAGGTGTGATTATTTAGTAAAAAACCTTGGAATCGGGATTTGCAAGTTCCAACAAGTTCGTATGATAATTTTGGACTTGGGCGTATGTCTGGATCGGGTTTTGGATGACCCGGGAGCGTTTCAGCGCCTATTGTGTAAGTTGACAGTTTGGAAGAATTTTATAAAAAAATGGGTTGAGGTGTATTTCAGTGTCATCGATGTCCGTTTGGGATTTTGAGTCTGGGAATAGCTCTGTATGGTGATTCTGGTATTGGGAGCGCGTCCGGAAGTGGATTTGGAGATCCGTACGTCATTTTGGCGTCATTTGGTGAAGAGTAGAAATTTGAAAATTTTTGAGAAGTTGACCGGAAGTGCACTTTTTGATATCGGGGTCGAAATTCGATTCCAATAGCGGGAGTAGGTCTGTAATGTCAATTACGACTTGTGTTCCAAGTATGAGGTCAATCAAACGTGATTTGATAGGTTTCGACATCGAAGATAGAAGTTTGAAGTTCTAAAGTTCATTAAGCTTGAATTGGGGTGCGATTCATGGTTTTTGCATTGTTTGATGTGATTCAAAGGGTCGACTAAGTTTGTAATGTGTTTTGGCACGTGTTGGTATAACTGGTTAAGGTCCGAGGGGCCTCGGGTGGATTCCGGAAGGTTAACGGAATGATGTTTGAACTTAAGAATTTATGAAGCTTAATGCTTCTAGTGTAATCGCACCTGTGTGACTTTGGTTGTACGTGCGAGATCACGGGTGCGGCAAATTGCTTGCAGAAGCGAGAATGGATTGGAGCTGGGGGAGCCGCAGAAGCGGACTGGAGAAGTGCACCTGCGAGTGCACAGGAGTAAGGCAGCTACCGGTGGTGCGTAAAATTTGCGCAGATACGCGAGAGCATGTCGCACCTGTGATATCCGCAGAAGCGAAGAGACTTTCGCAGGTGCGAGTTCTTGGCTGGGCAGTGAGGACCGCATGAGCAGCATTTGGACCGCACATGAGGAGCCGCAGGAGCGGCTATTGGACCACAGGTGTGAAGGTCGGGTTGGGCAGTGTGTTTCTTTAAAATGAGGGTTTGGCTCAATTTCATTTCATTTCGTCCATGGGAGCCGATTTTGGAGCACCTTTGGAGTGCCATTTTATCATCCTTCATGAGATACGTGATTCTCGCATATTGTGAGTTAAATACAAGCCAATATTTAAATTGGAAATTATCGACTTTCTGAGCAGAGTTGGGTGATTTTGTCCATAGGAGCTGAAGGGTGATTTTTATCGACTTTTCAAGCAGAGTTGGAAATTATCGTGAATTGAATTATAATGAGTATTAGAGTATATATATTTATGGATTTGCACCTTTATTAACTAGTTTTGGAGTGTTGGGCATCGAATCGAGTTGTTTGAAATTGAGCTATGGAACTTCTGAGTATTGAGCTATGGAACTTTCTGAGTATTGAGCTATGGAACTTCAGAGCGAGGTAAGTCTCCTTTCTAACCTTGTAAGAGGGAATTAACCCCATAGGTGAATCAGATTATTATGTGTTTCTATTTGTGGGGGCTGCGTATACACTAGGTGACGAGAGTCCGTGCGTAGCTACTATTATGCTTATGTCCGGGTACTCTAGGACCCATATCTTATTGTAGTTGCGATGTTTGCACCCTACTTGTTACTTTAATTGTTTAAAATATATAGAAACTTGATAAGGGGATTTTAAAAAGGTTAAACTTCATTTACTTGACCGTTAAATGGGAGTTTGAAATTCTTGGAATATTTGACCCTTAATGAATCTTGAATTTGGTTGTTTAATGTGTTTTCTCTTTGTGGAGTGGGCCGAACGCCTCGGTAGCAGATAGATGCATCTATGGTTCGTGTCGTTTGACCCTCGGCATTGCAAAATTTAAACATTTATGTTGGATCGGGCCGTACGACTTCGACATGATTTGCGCACGATTAAATTGTTTGTTTTGGAATTTTTGATAATTGATATTGATTCATTGGCTTGAGATAGAAAATGATAAACGATGAAAAATAAATTTGGAAATTTCTTATTAACAAAGAAATTATTTACGTATTTCATGATATTGATCTTACAGTCATTCTACGAAATCCATACTTAATTATAACATTGGTGTTTTATTTATAGCCCATAGTAAGTGTCTAAGTCGACCCTTAATCACTACTTCTTTGGGGTTAGGCAAGATACTTACTGGGTACGCGTTGATTTACGTACTCATACTACACTTGCTGCATATTTTGTGCAAGTACATATATACATCTACTGACCTTGTGGGCGCAGAGGTGTGGTTATTGAGGGGAATTAGGTGAGCTGCACTCTATACTCCAATCCGCAGCCATCAGAGTCTCCTTCTGAGTTATTTGCATTTTTCATGTCTAGGTTGTATTCCAGACAGATGTTGTACTTTATTTTTACCTTTTAGTTAATGCTCTAGCACTTGTGACACCGGGTTTTGGGGTGATTATGGGTTGTTCTGTATTGAAATTGTTTAAGAATATTATTATTTACACTGTGAATTCCATTTTTTACTATTAAATTGGAGGAAAATATGATTTCAAAAATATTAAGATGAGAACCAAATTAGATAATTATTTTTTTTGCCTTGCCTGAAAGTGGTGTCCGACGCCATCACGACCTTTAATGGATTTTGGGTCGTGACAACATGGTATCAAAGTACCAGGTTCACTTAGGTCTCACGAGTCATGAGCGAGTCTAGTAGATTCTTGCAGATCGGTACGGAGACGTCTGTACTTATCTTCGAGAGGCTACCGGGCTGATAGGAGCACTTCCCTTCTTGATTCCTCATCATGCGATTTGATTCCTTTGAGGCTTATGCCTTCATTCTCTTCCTACTCGATCTTATGCGATGTGAAGCGCTCGTTATCAATTGGTAATCGAAGAATTTTAATGGTACTACAGACATGGGGCATGGTGTTTTCCCCTACGCATCCGAGAAAATTATTATTGTCTTCTTGAGGATGGGTGTTCTGTCATTTCGGCTCAGTAGCTATATCTCGGATAGTTTCGAGGCTTTGCACAGGTTGTTATGATGTTCATGAGTTATTATCTCACGGTATGGATGCAATGGTGGTGTGCTCGTTTATGTGTCGATGTGGTAAATGACTTAAAGGGAGGATTTCTCAGCGCATGAGGTAGAGGTTCAGCGTGTAATTCCAGCAAAGGAAAGGCAATAGTACTATGGATGTTCATGTTTGGGTTGATGGAGTAACAAGACTTGATATTTTTGAGCGTGGTAGAATTCTAAATTGTGATGTGGTGTCGTCGTCCTAGATTGGATGCGTTAAGTTCACCAGTGTTGTGGTCTTCTTCAATTCGCCTTCGGGGCGGGGTATTGTGAAATGGTGTCGGAGACGCGGTTGTCAGAAATAATGGGTGTAGTGATTTCGGAACCGAATCGGTGCTTCTAGTGTTAATGGCTCGAGAAAGACGATCTTTAGGAAGGTTTAAAGTTCGTAGCGATCGATTAGTTCAAATGTTATAGGGATAGAATTGGATTTAAGGCAACAACTAGGCAGCGAAGGATGAGAAAGGACATGGGGAAGGTGTCTTGCAGTGGTTAAAATTCTAGAAGGCCAAGTGTGAGAAATAGAAGTCCAGTAGTTTCTTAAAGGAGAGGGTTTGACCAAAGTGGGAGAGTGGCAGAGTAGCATACTGGTTCTGTGGCAGAACAGCCACATGCCTTGGGGGAAGTTAGAGTGATTTGGGATTCATGGTGGATAATGACTAGGTCTACGGGCTTAATTTGGAATAATGGCTGCTATATTGAGGAAGATTGGGTGTGACAGGAGAGAGTTGCTTAATATGAAGCAGGATACAACATGACTTTGGATTGGAATATATTGTCGCACATTTAGTTGATGTCCATGAGGAGTGAATGGACTTGTATAACTGGTGAATGAGCACGGGCTCAGGATGGTTTATTGGCTTCGTGGTAATTGTACTCGGTGCAGCGTTATTGGAGGATGTCGGCATGGAATTTCCATAGGTGGGATATCTCCCATGAGCAGGTTAGCGGTTTAGTGGTGTTAATGTAACTTCTACGAAAAATTTTACTGACTATTCAGTAAGAGGTCGAATATGTTAAGTAGAAAATTTCTGATATAGGAATTTTGTCTCTAAGACTTATTTGACTAAATAAAGGGGAGCATCTTCAGAATTGCTCGAGCTAATGTGCTCGGCTAGGTTTTGGTAGCATGGGTAGGTGCACGAGGTGTCAAATGGTGATTTCATACAACTCCAGAATAGTTTTTAGCACGTTCGAGGACGAATGCATGTTTAAGTGGGAGAGAATGTAACGACCCGACTGGTCGTTTTGAGCCCTAGCGTGGCGTTCATCGGTTTGAGGCCTTGAGTAGCTTCACTTCAGTTATTATGATTTGTACGTGTGGTCGGAATTAAATTTCGGGAAATCAGGAGTTGATTTAGAAAGCAAATTCTCATTTCGAAAGCTTTAAGTTGGAAGAATTTACTAAGGTGTGATTTTTGAGTAAGCGACCTCGCAATCGGGATTTGAAGGTTCCAACAGGTTCGTATGATGATTTTGGACTTGGGCGTATGTCAGGATCGGGTTTTGGATGACCCGGGAGCGTTTCGGCACCTATTGTGGAGGTTGGCATTTTTGAAGCATTTCATAAATAAATTGGGTTGAGGTGTATTTCAGTGTCATCGATGTCCATTTGGGATTCTGGGACTGGGCATAGCTCTGTATGGTGATTCTGGTATTGGGAGCGCGTCCGGAAGTGGATTTGGTGGTCCGTAGGTCATTTTGGTGTCATTTGGCAAAAATTAGAAATTTGAAGATTTTTGAGAAGTTTGACTGGAAGTGGAATTTTTTATATTGGGGTCAGATTCGATTCCGGAAGTGGGAGTAGGTCTATAATGTCAATTATGACTTGTGTGCAAAGTTTGAGGTTAATCGGACGTGATTTGATAGGTTTTGACATCGAAGGTAGAAGTTTGAAGTTCTAAAGTTTATTAAGCTTGAATTGCTTTACAATATTAGTGTGGCTGGTTGTATGGATGTGTAGACTTGGTACCTGGTGCGGAAGGTCGTGGGAGTTCATCCCAGGGGAAGATAGTATAAGTGTGACATGTAGTCACTTGATTGATTAAAGATTAAAACCAAGTATGGAGATTGTGGTACTATTGCTAATGTGAGAATGTTTGCCTCAAGGGAACTCAGTTCATTTGGTTGTGAATTATGGAAGTTTGTTCCGAATTCGACATTTGTTCTTACATTTCAGGGGAAAATGGTCATTTGGGATTCCTTGAGAGGTTATTTGCCCAAGCATGGTATGATCAGGATCGGTTTGAGGTCCGTTGATGGGTCCAAATGTGGATGTGTACTCTACACAGCATGGGTATGTTCATTCAGCTTAGCATTCCTTATGGAAGAGTATTCTGACGTGGGATGTTAATTTAGTCGCCAGCTATTTCATGTAATACTCTATTGTGCCATGTGGGTTGTGAGACGGCTTGATTAATTGTACACTTTGTTGAGGTCCCGCGTAGTGGTGGCATTATGTGAGCAGGATGGCTCTCGAGATGTATATCATATATCGCACCTTAGTTGTGCTTGAGTTTTATAGCGTATGACGCTACCCGTCTCCCCAGGATTTGTATTATACACTTGGCATACTTATGGTTGATATGCGGCCATTTCGTGAGTGTGAGCATTACGACTCGATGTGTGTTTTCTTTAGATTATTATATGTGGATCGGGTGGCACACTGCCACGGGTATATGGTTGGATCAGGTAGCACGCCGCCACAGATATGTTGTTTGGATCGGGTTGCACGCCACAACGGTATCATGTGTGGATCGGGTTGCACACCGCAACAGTGTGTTATAAAGTACAGTTTCCCATATCTATTTTTACGTGTTTTGCTTCTCATTTCCTGGGGAAGGTCCATAACATCCTTTCGGTTGTTTAATTAGTTACGTTAGTTGAGTAGTTCTTTCCAGAGTTTGTTTTTCCTTATGTATCGCCATCTAGTTTGTAGCTTGTTGGCACATTATGGCATCATACGAGATTTTTGGCAGTGTCTGTGGTGGCTTATTGCCTGAGCAGCTTGTACTGGGTGAGACGAGATTATTGGACCTGGGATCAGTGCGATCAGATTTATATGAAGCATATTAAAGAGTAAATATTGTTATTTAGTCCAGAATGAGGTAATGGTTCTTGTCGGGAGGAGGGACTCCATAAATTATGATTCCGCACGTGGTTATGAGCTCTACACATCTTCTCTGTCATGGCAGTATTGCGAGAGATTAAAGTAAGGCTTAATTGGTCATGAGGTACACTACGGGCTGCGGGTCAGTGGAAATTTAGTTGTTGATCTTTGGAAAGATTGCCTCGGGCAAATGAGTTACGTGGTGCATGATAAGAATTTAGTAGGTTATACAATCATGTGTTAGTATATCATGTAGTGATGGATACGATGTTCGTGTGTTGGAAACAGACCTGGTAGAAAATTTCTGATATAGGAATTTGTCTCTAAGACTTATTTGACTAAATAAAGGGGAGCATGTTCAGAATTGCTCGCGCTAATGTGCTCAGCTAGGTTTTGGTAGCACGGGTAGGTGCACGAGGTGTCAAACGGTGATTTCATACAACTCCAGAACAGTTTTTAGCACGTTCGAGGACGAACGCATATTTAAGTGGGAGAGAATGTAACGACCCGACCCGTCGTTTTGAGCCCTAGCGTGGCGTTCGGCGGTTTGAGGCCTTGAGTAGCTTCACTTCAGGTATTATGATTTGTACGTGTGGTCGAAATTAAATTTCGGGAAATCCGGAGTTGATTTAGAAAGCAAATTCTCATTTCGAAAGCTTTAAGTTGGAAGAATTTACTAAGTTGTGATTTTTGAGTAAACGACCTCTCAATCAGGATTTGAAGGTTCCAACAGGTTCGTATAATGATTTTGGACTTGGGCGTATGTCCGGATCGGGTTCTGGATGACCCCGGGAGCGTTTCGGTGCCTATTGTGGAAGTTGGCATTTTTGAAGAATTTTATAAATAAATTGGGTTGAGGTGTATTTCGGTGTCATCGATGTCCATTTTGGATTCCATGACTGGGAATAGCTCTGTATAGTGATTCTGGTATTGGGAGCATGTCCGAAAGTGGATCTGGAGGTCCGTAGGTCATTTTGGTGTCATTTGGCAAAAATTAGAAATTTGAAAGTTTTTGAGAAGTTTGACTGGAAGTGGAATTTTTTATATTGGGGTCGGACTCGATTCCAGAAGTGGGAGTAGGTCCAAAATGTCAATTATGACTTGTGTGCAAAGTTTGAGGTCAATCGGACGTGATTTGCTTGGTTTCGGCATCGAAGGTAGAAGTTTGAAGTTCTAAAGTTTATTAAGCTTGAATTGCAGTGTGATTCATGGTTTTAGCTTTGTTTGATGTGATTCAAAGGCTCGACTAAGTTCGTAATGTGTTTTCGCACGTGTTGGTATAACTGGTTAAGGTCCGGGGGGCCTCGGGTGGATTCCAGAAGGTTAATGGATCGATTTTTGAACTTAAGAATTTCTGAAGCGTAATACTGCTGGTGTAATCACACCTGTGTGACTTTGGTT
Organism: Nicotiana otophora; assembly: GCA_000715115.1. Taxonomy (NCBI): domain Eukaryota; kingdom Viridiplantae; phylum Streptophyta; class Magnoliopsida; order Solanales; family Solanaceae; genus Nicotiana; species Nicotiana otophora. The sequence continues at coordinate 40,213 of AWOL01S0021866.1, read as the reverse complement.
GCAGGTGCGAGATCGCGGGTGCGGCAAATTGCTCGCAGAAGCGAGAATGGACTGGAGCTGGGGGAGCCGCAGAAACGGACTGGAGAAGCGCACCGGCGAGTGCACAGGAGCGAGGCAGCTGTCGGTGGTGCGTAAACTTTTCGCAGATGCGCGAGAGCAGGTCGCACCTGCGATGCCCGCAGAAGCGAAGAGACTTTCACAGGTGTGAGTTCTTGGCTGGGCAGTGAGGACCGCAGGAGCAGAATTTGGACCGCACATGAGGAGCCGCAGGAGCGGCTATTGGACAGCAGGTGCGAAGGTCGGGTTGGGCAGTGTGTTTCTTTAAAACAAGGGTTTGGCTCAATTTCATTTCGTTTCGTCGATGGGAGCCGATTTTGGAGCACTTTTGGAGTGCCATTTTATCATCCTTCATGAGGTAAGTGATTCCCGCGTATTGTGAGTTAAATACAAGATTTATACATGGATTCAAGAATGACAATCTATAGAAATTGTGGGATTTTGTAAGAAACTTAGAAATTTATATTCTTGGATTTTTTACCGCGAAAGTGGACATGGAATTTCGAATGAATTTTATATTTGAGTTCGTAGGATTATGAGTAATGTTTATCTTTGAAAATTTTCGGAATCCGGGTACTTAGGCCTGAGGGTGATTTTTATCGACTTTTCGAGCTGAGTTAGAAATTGTTGTAAATTGAATTATAATGAGTATTAGAGTATATATATTTATGGATTTGCACCTTTATTGACAAGTTTTTGAGCGTTGGGCATCGAATCGAGTTGTTTGAAATTGAGCTATAGAACTTCGGAGTATTGAGCTATGGAACTTTCGGAGTATTGAGCTATGGAACTTCGGAGCGAGGTAAGTCTCCTTTCTAACCTTGTAATAGGGAATTAACCCCATAGGTGAATCAAATCATTATGTGCTTCTATTTGTGGGGGCTACGTACACACGAGGCGATGAGAATCCGTGCGTAACTACTATTATGCTTATGCCCGGGTAGTCTAGGACACATATCATGTTGTACTTGCAATGTTTGCGCCCTACTTGTTAATTTAATTGTTTAAAATATTTAGAAACTTGATAAAGGGATTTTAAAAAGGTTAAAATTTATTTTCTTGACTGTTAAATGGGAGTTTGAAATTCTTGGAATATTTTCCCCTTAATGAATCTTGAATTTTGTTGTTTAATGTGTTTTCTCTTTGTGGAGGGGGCCGAACGCCTTAGTAGCAGGTAGATGTATCTATGGTTCATGTCCTTCGACTCTCGGCAGTGCACAATTTAAATATTTATGTTGGATCGGGCCGTACGACCTCGATATGATTTGCGCATGATTAAATTGTTTGTTTTGGAATTTATGATAATTGATATTGCTTCATTTGCCTGAGATACAAAATGATAAACGATGAAAATAAATTATGAAATTTCTTATTAACAAAAGAATTGTTTACTTATTTCATGATATTAAGCTTACAGCCGTTCTACGAAATCCATACTTAATTATAACATTTGTATTTTATTTATAGCCCATAGTAAGTGTCTGAGTCGACCCCTCGTCACTACTTCTTCGGGGTTAGGCAGGATACTTAATGGGTACGCCTTGATTTACGTACTCATACTACACTTTCTGCACATTTTGTGCAGGTACATATATACATCTAGTGGCCTTGTGGGGGCAGAGGGGCTGTTATTGCGGGGACTTAGGTGAGCTATACTCTATACTCCGATCCGCAACCAGCAGAGTCACCTTTAGAGTTATTTGTATTTTTCCTGTCTAAGTTGTATTCCAGACAGATGTTGTACTTTATTTTTACCTCTTAGTTGATACTCTTGCACTTGTGACACTGGGTTTTGGGATGATTATGGATTGTTCTGTATTGAAATTTATTAAGAATATTATTATTTACACAGTGAATTCCATCTTCTACTATTAAATAGGAGGAAAATATGATTTCAAAAATATTAAAATGATAACAAAATTAGATAATTATATTTTTTTGGCTTGCCTGACAGCGATGTCTGGTGCCATCATCGCCTTTAATGGATTTTGGGTAATGACAGAATTAGTCAACCAGTTTTGGAATAAGTTTTACCCACCCAATAAGACTGCCAAGCAAGTTGATGAAATATTGAGCTTCAAGTAGAAACTAGGAGAAACTTTGCAATAAATGTGGGACAGATTCAAAGGGTTAATTGTCCACGTCATGGCATTCCAGATCAGATATTGGGACAAAGGTTTTACATGGTATTGACAGATAGCTTGAAGGCCAACTTTGATGCTTCAGCAGGTGGAGTTGAGACACTCCAATCACCCCTATCGTTCACCTAGTAGCTCTGGACCCGAACAACTCCAAAGCCGAGAATATGGCCAGTCTGATGACTCAAATGAGTATTCTTACCAAGGCGATTGATGAATAAGGCTAAAAACATGTGCATATAGTTGATACAACTAATGGAGTATTATGCACACCATCTATTAACCAACCATATGTATGCTCGTGGAGTGGTGAAAGTGACGGCCAGAACCACTAAAAAATATGAATTATGTGGGCAACATTGGGGGCCAGAGACAAGGTGGCTAGAATTAGGGACAGCAGAATCAGAAATATAGACCAGCAAAGCAGCAGTACAATAAAAATAATTATTATTATTATGGAGTGATACAACCACATGGTCAAGTTGTGCCTTATCAAAGGCAACAAGGATATAATCAGTAGAATCAGCAGCTAGCTTATCAACAACCTTAATAGCAACAAATAGTGAGACAAGATGATGGGCTGCTCAAAATTAATGGAATGTTGCAACAACTCATTGGGTCCAGCGGGAAGATAGAATAAAAGGTCCACCAGATGCAAGAAAAGGTAGTATCGCACGACTCAACTATCAAGGGCACTGAGGTGCAATTTGGGCAGATATCCATGGCCCTTAACAATCTTCCTCAAGAGACATTACCTGCAGACACACATGTCAATCCGAAAGAGCAGGGCCTGAAGCAAGTGATGGTTGATAGTCTGAGAAATGGTAGAGATTTAGATTTGGAGCAAGAAATTACTTGAGAAAGCCGACCAACAGAAACGCTTGTGCTAATACCACTTGAGGTAGATGAATCAACTAATTTAACTAAGCTAACAGTACATCAGGCACAAGATGAACCAAGCAAAGAAAAAGAGGTTGCAAAGGAAACTGAGCATGTGCAAGAGAAAGTATTAGAAAAAGTGCCTGAGCAAGAAGCGACATGTTTTTCCTTCCCACAAAGGATGGCTAAATATCATAAGGATGAGCAATACCAAACAATTATGGATATATTGAATAAGATAAGTAAACATTCCACTGGATAGATGTCCTGCGAGAGATGCTAGGTTATAGAAAAATGATGAAGGACTTTATGTCTCGCAAGTTTGACATTAAAGACCTGGCGTTAACTCAGACATATTGTTTTGTTGTTACACGACTTTTAGCTGAGAAACTAGGATACCTCAGGAGTTTCACAATTCCTTGCACCATAGGAAGCTAAGCATTCGCTAAAGCATTCTGTGATTTGGGATCTAGCATGAACTTGATGCCCTTGTTTATCTATAAAAAGTTAGGCATTAGAAAAGCAAGCCTACATCCATGTTACTACAGCTAGCTGACCGAGCGATGAAGAGGCCATCAGCTATAATTGACGATGTACTTGTGCAGTTTGGTACTAAGCCCTAGTTCTAACCCGGCTAAGCAACCAAAGCCGTGGGAAAGAAAGAGAAGGGAAAATAGTAGAGAAGAGGAATTGGTCGATGTCACGACCCAGTTTCTGAACAAGCCGTGACTAGCACCCGATCACTAAACTTGACCGAGCAAACCATTTGCGCTTATTAAATCTATTATAACTTCAAACTTTATATGCAACCAAGCAATACTTTAACCAAATAATTTCAATTAATTTAAATATATAAAATAAACCAACTCCAGAACTTTATCGTATTAACCACTGAAATACTGCTAAGTTATTTTTAAAAACATCTGAATCTTAACACACCGACTGTTTCTATGATGCCTCTATTGATAAACGGATGCACTGCTCATGACATGAGATTGTCTGGATAGTTCTCCAAGTAAAAAAAGGAATAACTAAATAAATATGACTCAAAAGAATACTCCACGAACAAAAGCAGAGCTCATCAATAGCAGTGGAAGAGAGGGAAGCCCTGACCTGTAGCCTGGTTGCCTGCAAAACTAGTTCCTACGTCATACCGCAGACTAACATAGGTTCCCAAAAGAGAATGTTAATACCATCCATTGTACTCAGTGAGTCTCAACGACATTGGATGAAACTTTAATAAAATATACATTACTGTCACGACCCGAAATTCCCACCTTCGGACCGTGATGGCGCCTAACATTTCACTTGCTAGGCTAGCCAACGTTAGAATAATATTAGCCATTTTTAAATATTTTTTAATTTTTTTAATAACAAAGAAACAAATGTGGAAGTAAGGTCTTAAATTTAGTAAATAATCCATAACAATAACGGTGTCTAAATACCATCCCAGAATTGGTGTCACGGGCGCACGAGCTTCTAGAATAATATAAATAAAGGTCTGAATAAAATTAAGATTCCTAGAAATAAACACACAGCTAAAGTAAAGTAGACGGGGACTTCAGAACTGCGAACATCGTGCAGTTATACCTCAAGTCTACTCTCGTAGCTGAAATCCGAGCAAGTTTATGGTACGCCGCTGGGACCAACTCCGAAATCTGCACAAGAAGTGCAAAGTGTAGTATCAGTACAACCGACCCCATGTACTGGTAAGTGCTGAGCCTAACCTCGACGAAGTAGTGACGAGGCTAAGGCGGGTCACTTTTAGTAACTTGTACGCAATATTAGTAACAACAACAAATAATAGAAATAAATCAGGTAACTCATTTATAATAATTTAAGCCAACTCAGCAGTCATAACCAATTATCATTTCCATCAATTTCCGTTGCAACGTGCAACCCGCTCTCACAATTTATTCATATTCAATTCTGTTACGGCGTGCAACCCGTTTCTCCAATATATCATTTTAATCAAGCCTGTTGCGGCGGGCAACCCGATCTCCCAATATATATAAATATATATATATCGACTATTAAATAAGTCTCTTGCAGCGTGCAACCCGATCCTCCAATATGTACTTTTAATAAGTATGTTGCGGAGTGCAACCCGATCCTCCCATATATTCATTTCAATCAATTCTATTGCGGCGTGCAACTCGCTCCTCCAATATATTTATTTACCAATTCTTATAGAAGACATTACCCCAATGAATGCAACAATTAATATAATATTTTTTGGACAACAAGCATACAATAATTATGAATTAACTATGAAACAAACAATGACAAATGACAATTTATTTAGGAAATTAGGGAGAAAATAGGCAGTTTAATGTTAAATATGCTAAATGTCAAGTAGCAATTAATACACATAAATCAAATAGCATGTAACAATTATTGCAGGAATTCAAGAATTAATATTTGTCAAAGAATAGGAAAGAAACAATTATTATAACAACTAATTAATGATTAAAATAATTTATGATTTTTCAAGTAAATATGCAAACAATTAATTTGACGACGTATAGACACTCGTCACCTCTCCTATACGTCGTTCACATGCATTTCACATAACAAATTCTTTAAGGGTTCTATTCCCTCAAGTCAAGGTTAACCACGACACTTACCTCGCTTTGTAAATTCCAATCAATTACTCGACCAAAGCTTTTCCTTTTAAATTTGACTCCAAAATCTTTAAATCTATTCACAAACATTTCGATATTCTCAATAAAAATCGTAGGAATTAATTCCATATGAATGTACTAATTTTCCAGATAAAAATCCAAAATTCATTTAAATATTCAACAGTGGGACCCACGTATCAAATCTCGGAAAAAATTACGAACCCTTAAAATCTTACAAAATTTATCCAATTCCGATGTCAAATGGACCTTCAAATCTTAAATTTGCGTTTTTGGAAGATTTTATAAAAAATCTATTTTCTTCCATCTAAATCCAAAATAAATGATGAATATAGACTTAGATTTATGAAATACAATCACTATATGATAAATAACACTTACCCAGTTTGAAATCGTGAAACATTTCTTTGCAATCGCCCCTAAACCGAGTTCTAATTGAGGGTTTGTGAAAAATGAGAAAAATTCCATTTTGGTTATGCTTTAAATCACAGGTGTCGGGACTTCTTCGCGTTCGCGAAGGGCCTGTCGCGTTCGCGATGAGTAGCAGCACGTGGCTTTTGCATTCGCGAAGGCTTTTCCCTTCCTGGCCTTTGCGTTCGCATGCCAGTGCTCGCATCTGCGTAGAAGGACGTCTAACCCCTCCCCCAAGCCTCTAAAGCTTCGCATTCGCATTAAGCTGGTCGCGTTCGCGAAGGGTAAAGCCTCCATAACTTCGCATTCGCGAAGAAGGAAAATTCAGCCAGCCTAGTTTGCTCTTCGTGTTCGCGAGAGTACATTCGTAAACGCGATGAAGGAAATACCAGAAGCCTAAAGTTGCAGAAAACCAGATTTTTCTAATTTCAAAATCATCTCGTATCTTATCCGAAACTCACCTGAGCCTACGAGGCTCTAATCCAAACATGTCCAAACACCTCATACAAACTTGCCCATGCGATCAAATTGCCAAAATCATACCTAGAACTATGAATCGGACACCAAATCAAAGGAAATTTTCAAGAAAACCTTTGTTTTTACAACCGGACGTGCGAATCACGTCGAATCAATTCCGATACTCAATAAATTAGGCATACAAGTCATAAATATTATAGTTGACCTATACCGGGCTCCGGAACAAAAATACGGACCCGATGTCAATAAATCCAACATCAGTAATTTCTTAAAAATCATTAAGCTTTAAAGATTTTAATGTTTCATCAAAATTCCATATCTCGGGCTAGGGACCTCGGAATTCGATTCCGGGCATACGCCCAAGTGCCAAATCATGACACGGACCTACAAGAACTATCAAAATACTAATCCCAGTCCATTTGCTCAAAGTGTTGACCGAAGTCAACTCAGTTTAGTTTTATAACTCCATTTCATATTTTAATCCATTTTTCACATAAAATCTTTTCGGAAAATTGTACGGACTGTGCGCATAAGTTGAGGAGTGATAAATAGTGCTTTTCAAGGTCTTAGAACATAGAATTACTTATTAAATTTAAAGATTATATTTTGGGTCATCACAATTACGAGCAAAAATTCTAAATGCATAGAAAACATAAAGCTTCTAAGAACAATTCTAAAATAATTGCATAATAGCACTTTATGAATATTCTAAAAGAAATTCTTTTCTATTTCTTTCTTATAAAAAAATACATCACTTTGTACTTCGGAAGTTCCAACTATCCTGACTTATTTCTGTCTTAGTCACCGTGTGATCGGCACAGATTCGATCCTAATCTGATCGAATAGGCCCAATGCACGAGGTGCCACTCGCTTCATGGTTCTTAGTGTTTTAAGATACTTTAATAATCAACTTAATAATAAATTGTTCTGTGTGACCTCGCTAGGATACTTTAATACCACACGAGGATACTTTAATAATAAATTGTTCTGTGTGACCTCGCTAGGATTTAAATCAACTTATCAACTTTCTTGACCATTCAAGTCTAAAACGTTTCTCGAACATCCAATGCATACGCATACTGGTATCTTTAAATATAAAGCATGGCATAAGCATGCAATAAACATTCAAAAGTATTTCTAAAGATTCTTGCTTCTTCGTGAATCTTCAACATGAAAATGACATATAAGAATAATACAAAAATCTGAAAATTTATGCACATATATCATAATAAATCATCTAAACTTTAGCTAGAATAATTCTAATCTAATAGGTACTCACGCGCTCCAATTAAGCACATATTAACTCTTTTAAGCAATTCATCAAACACCTTGTATGCGTGCTTTTATGAGTTAAACCACTATAGTAAAGGGTTATATCAACTCACCTCAAAACTCCTCGAGCCAGTACGTAGGCCCCAGTCCAATTTATACTCGTCAAATAATCAATTCTACAACAAACAGTGCATTTTAATTAATTTTAAAGTTTCACAACTAAGCACGAAATGTAATGGTGATACAGAGAAAGAAGGGAATTAACTATTCGATTCTTACCTACTACTACTGTAGGATAATTGACAATAGGAAATTTTGTATCCCTGAGTGCAGGAATTAGTGACTTGTAAAGAACCCTAGAACTCTTGTTTCGTATAAAGCTTTATGCCTTTTGCTCTGCGTGAGACGTGAGTAAACAGAACTAGTGTTATGTTTTGTTTAAGGCATTAGTCACGTGCACTTCTTTTTTGTTTTGTTTTATTTTTTTATTTAACTAGTATTTAATTATTCCCATGTTTAATAATTAATAATATTAAAATTATTAATATTACCCTAATTGTATATCATTTTATTTTTAAATAGAGAAATAACTTAAAAGTCAATCACCAGTGTTTAAATCTGTAATAGAAGTATAATGTTTATGCACTCAAGGCAAGATTAAAACAATTAAATTCTATATTTAGTGTGTATTGAAACTTTTATAGCTTTGAGGAATGTTACAGTCGAGCATTAGAATTTCTTTTTAGTTGTGCGTGGGATTGCCGGGAGCTTTTAATTTAACTAGTTTTTGTATGCGTGCATTGCACGTGCGGCTTGCACATATCAATAAAAAATATACTACCTCCGTCTCAAATTATTTGTCGTTCTTTCTAAGAATAGTTGTCTCAAATTATTTGTCATTTTAGAAGTTCAAGATAAAATAAATTATATTGTTTCCATTTTACCCTTAATAATAATTATTCTCGACGATGGAGATTACGCATAAATAAAATAAATATTTCATGAAATGAAACAATATTTTAAGACATAAATAAAAATAAAATACTCCAACCCCCTCCTAATTAATGTTTATTAAGGGGTGGGTAAAAGAGAAACACAATAAATAATTTGACACAGAGAGAATATACAAGAAATACAAATTATTAAAAATAGCAGTTGACACTAAAATAAATGCAAAAATTTCTTAAATGCTAAAACAATTAATGTTATACCTTGACATATTAATTGCATCCAATATATTTTAAACTTACAAAGACGATAAAAGCGATTAAAATAAAAGAATTCTCATAATATTTATCATGATTAAAGAGAGATATGGTGAGCGTTAACGATCTAGATCACGAAAATAAAAATAAAAAATTCTATAATGACAATGTAAAAGATATATGAAGCTGCCATCTATTGTAACATATGCAACAGGAGAGAAAGAATAAATGAAAAATAAATAAATTATATTCTATTATTTTATCCTTATTGCTTCAAGTATGTATTATTTTAATTTGGCTTTTAATACTACATCATCGATTTTGTTTTGTTTTTTTGATTGCTTTAACAACAAATTGCTCTTTTTAAAGCCAACTTTATGTACTCTAAGAGTTTTTTCAACTTGATTTTTTTTCTACTTAGAAAAGAATTGGCTGGCATTATTTTGTTAATTAGTTAGTTCAGATTGATTACCCTTAAAATTGGATAACAATTAAACTTATAATGTGGTTTTCAAGGACACGCGATTCCACCTAATACCAATTGATAAAGGTGAGGATCAGTAATAGAAATTAACAATAAAGTAAAGCAAACCAATGTTAGAATGGAACTCAGCCCTCGAGTTTGGACACCCTTGAACTTGTTGATGCACGAACAATTAAAGTGTAACAAGCTAATGAACAATATTGTAAATGAGAAAGAGACTTATATTGCTTTTGTGCATGTCCACCGTTTCTTACAATTGATTAGAACCCCCCTTTATATAGTAGAGGAATTCCACTGAGGTAAGCTTCTTTAATTCATTTTTCATCAATAATCTTGCTTCCCTATTTATTTTTCCACCTAGTTAGTGTGTATTTAATGTGGAATTTGGGAGTTTGAGGTTAGGGATTTGAAGAGTTTGATTTTGGGTTTTGAGTGGTCATTTGAGGTCGGATTTTGATAAATTTGGTATGGTTGGACTCGTGAGTGAATGGGATTTTGGGTTTTGTAATTTTTGCCCGATTCCGAGATGTGGGCCCGGGGAGACGTTTTGGGACAATTTTCTAACTTCTTGCTTTAGCTTTGATTTCATTAATTAGATTAGTTTCTTAGAGTTGTATTTATGATATGTAATTGATTTTGGCTAGATTTGGGCTATTCGGAGTCGGATATTCGTGGAAAGGGCATTGTCACCGATTGATTGAGCTTGGTTCGAGATAAGTCGCTTGCCTAACCTTGTGTGGGGAAAATACCCTGAGGATTTGGTACTATTGTGATATGTAAGCGCCGTTTATGTGAGGTGACGAGTACATAGACGAGCTATATGTTGTGAAACCCAATTTCATTTACTGTGTAGTAATCTGTTCTTACTTTAAATTGAGTTATACCGTGTAAATTAGTATTAGTCTGTTTTTCATTCTTAATTAAGCTATCCCATTATGTGTAGCTATCCTATTTAGTCTAATATCGCATGTCTACGTGCTTTAGCTGCCTATTTGAACTCTGTGAAGCATGCCTAGTTGATTTCCTATTTTTTCCTTGTTCTTTATCAGTATAACAGTAGAAATCTTACTATTAACTGTTGTATTTATCGGTTTGAGATGTGTTTTTACTTTTGAGACTACGAGGCAGTTCTTCGGGAGTTCTCCCTACACTTTTACTTTTGAGACTACGAGGTGGTTCCTCGGGAGTTCTCCCAGCATATTTATTTTTGAGACTACGAGGCGGTACCTCGGGAGTTCTCCTTGTACATTTATTTTGAGACTACGAGGCAGTTCCTCGGGAGATCTCCCTGCATATTTACTTTTGGGACTACGAGACGGTATTTCGGGAGCGCCCCTATTGTTATCACATTGTTCTTTTGTTGTTGTTTCTCTGTGAATTATTGCTGTTAATTTCTCCATTTTTACATCATTTTTATTATATCATCTGTCTTGTTATTATATCCTAGTAGGGCCCGGACCTAACCTCGTCACTAATCTACCGAGGTTAGGCTTGACACTTACTGGGTACCAATTGTAGTGTACTCATGCTACTCTTCTCCATATGTTTTGTGTGCATATTCAGGTGCTCGTTATCAGTCACATTACCAGTGAGTCGAGACAGCTTTGGAGACATCAAGGAATATCTGTCACGTCCACAGACCTCAGAGTCCCCCTCTATTCTTCCCGTGTCAAACACTTCCTGTATTGCTTTTTGTTAGACTCTGGTGTATAGAGATATAATTTCCTTTTAGTAGCGTGTAACTCATGATGTTCCGGGTTTTGGAAAGACTGTGAATTATGGAGTATCGGTTATTGTACATATCGAGCAGCATTGTTACTAGTTATTCAGTTATCCATCGTTGCTAAGTTTTACTTTCGTATTGTTATTTACGCAATATGTTAGGATTACCTAGTCGTAGAGACTAGGTGCCGTCACGACGTTATACAAAGGGAGTTTGGGTCCTGACAAGTTGGTATCAGAGCTCTAGGTTCTTAAGATTCATGAGTCATAAGACAAGTTTTTAGAGTCTCGTGGATCGATACAAAGGTTTCTTATGAGCTTGACTTGCCTCCCAGTGTTGTTGTGGTCCATCCAGTATTCCATGTTTCTCTGCTCCAGAAGTATCACGGCGATCCGACTCATGTGTTAGATTTCAGCTCAGTCCAGTTGGACAAGGATCTATCTTATGTTGAGGAGCCAGTGGCTATTTTGGACAGGCAGGTTCAAAAGCTGAGGTCAAAGAATATTGCTTCCATGAAGGTTCAGTGGAGGGGTCAGCCAGTCAAGGAGGCAACTTGGGAGATCGAGCATGATATGTGCAGCCGTTATCCTCATCTTCTCTCCACTTCAGGTATGTCTCTATGCTCGTTTGAGGATGAATGATTGTTTTAATAGGCGAAAGATGTAATGACTGGGTCGGTCATTTTGAGAGTAATTCGTCTTTTTTCATGTTCATTGGACAAAACAATAAAGGTTTATGTTTGTTCTTTTGCTTGAAATTCAACTCTCTTAAGCTTATCCAAGTGTTTTTTTTATTAGATATGGTCCATTAACAATTACACTGGCAACTTAGAGATTTTTAAAACTCACCAAGAGGAAAAGTTATGTGAGAATCATTAAGTAATACTCCCTCCGTTTCAATTTATTTGACCTTATTTCCTTTTTAGTCTGTGCCAAAAAGAATGACCCCTTTTCTTATTTGGAAACAATTTACCTTTATACAATGATTTATACCCCCACACAAAATATATGTGCCTCATTTACACCACAAGTTTAAAAGTCTTCTCTCTTTTCTTAAACTCCGTACTTAGTCAAATGGGTTCACATAAATTGAAACGGAGGGAGTATAAGTTTATTATTTTTTTAAGTGTCACGACCCAAACTCCATTAAAGGTCGTGATGGCGCCGGACATTGCTGTCATGCAAGCCAACAATAAATACTTAATTTGGTTCTCCTTTTAATATTTTGAAATCATATTTTCCTTGCATTAAATAGTAAAAGATGAAATTTATAGAGTAAATGATAATACTTTTAAGAAATTCAATACAGAACAACTCATAATTACCCCAAAACCCAGTATCACAAGTGCATGAGCGTCAACTAGGAATGTAAAATAAAATGCAGCATCTGAAGAAGAAATACAGCATCGGAATACAAATTTGGATAGGAGAAATATAAATACTCTAAAGGAGACACCGCCGGCTGTGGGTCATAATGTGGAATGCAGCTCACATAAGTCCCCGCATGCATTCACGCCTCTGTTCTCACAAGGCCACTAGTCACGTATGTACCTGCACAAATATGTGCAGAAAGTGTAGCATGAGTACATAATCAACGTGTACCCAGTAAGTATCTAGCCAAACCCCGGAGGAGAAGTGACGAGGGGTGGACATAGACACTCACTAGTGGTCCAATAACATCAGGTGCAGTAAAGAGATAAGTAAATATGAGGCAGAGTAAATAAATGAGGTGAACAAGTATAAATCACATGGTACGAATTCTCCCCTTTTACGAGGAACTCAAGCTCTCTATTAGAAATTTCCTACTTAACCAGAGCATATATATATATATATATATATATATATATATATATATATAGCGGATCTCATCAGATAGATTGTCGTAACTCAATCGGGAAAATTCACAGATACACTTGCTTCTTGTCAAATATTACACACGATTCCATGAGGATATGATATATGAAGTGCCGAGTTGTACAACCCGATCCAACATAAATATTTAAACTGTGCATTGTCGAGGGTCGAACGGCCCGAACTATAGATACATCTATTAAAATGGCGAGGCGAATGGTCCGCTCCCATGAGAGTGTGGTCCATAAATCTTGCCGAGGCGAACGGCCCGATCCCATAGGAGTAAAATACATAATCCTGTAGAGGCGAACGACCTGATCCCATCAGAGTAAGAAGCTTTGACGGGTTCTTGACCCCACTCACGAATAAACACGTGAGTTGTAATTTCTTTAACAAAAACCCATTCAATGAAACATATATACCACGGAAACATGTCGTAAGAGGAGTAAAATTATTCGGTGACTAATCATGAAGTCGAGAAGTATCTACAATAGCAAGTCTAGTCTCAAGTAGTAATGTAAAACAGAGAAATTTAATAGGCGAGAGACTGCTCAAATAGTATAGCTATAGCATGATGTGAACCTAAGCCTACCTGGACAATAACTTGAATGTAGCTACCTACGGGCTCTCGTCACCTCGCGCATATATAGCCCCCACAACAAGTAGCACACATCAATATACGACACCTAGGGGTAATTTCCCCCTCACAGAGTTAGACAGGAGACTTACCTCGCTCTGAAATTCCATAACTGGCTCCAAACCCTCTCTAATACCTCAAACCAATGACCGTCGCTCCAAAACTAGTCAAATAAGAAGCAACCCAATCACAATATACTCTAATACTCAAAATTAATCAATTTATAACAATTTTCCAACTCCGCTCGAAAAATCGATAAGGCAACCCTCAGGCCCACGTGCCCGGATTCCAAATATTTTTGAAGATAACCATTACCCATAACCTCACGAACTCAAATATATGATTTACTTCCAATTCCATGCCCAAATTCGTGGTCAAAATCCAAAAATATAAACTTCTAGGTTTTTCTTCAAAACCCCAAATTCCTATATATTTTCATGTCTAAATCAATGTATAAACCTTGTATTTAACCTAAAATAGGTGGGGATAACTTACCTTGCCGTGGATGATGAAAACCTCCACTTGAATCTCTCCAAGAATCGCCCAAACCAAGAGAAAATGAAATAAAATGGGCCTAATCCCCGTTCTTAAAGAATCATTCTGCCCAACCCGACCTTCACACCTGCGGCCTCTTCGTCGCATCTGTGGTCTCGTAGGTGTGACCAAAACCTCACACTTGCATATTCCCTCTGCCTAGCACGACTCTGTACCTGCGCCTTGCTTTTCGTATCTGCGCCTTTGCAGGTGCGGACATACCCTCGCACCTGCGCTCCCAGACTCTTCCCTCACTCTCGCACCTGCGATGCACATCCGCATCTGCGACCTCGCAGGTGCAACAAACCCTTCACACCTGTGGTCACTGCCTAGCTTCTCCCAAACTGCACCTGCGACCATTTGCTTGTACCTGCAACTTCACACATGCGGCCCTTTTCTCACAGCTGCGAGCACACCAGATATCAATTGCCCCATCCTTTCTTCCAAGTCCAAACTCGATTTGTGAACCATCCGGAATCCACCCGAGGTCCTCGGGACCTCAACCAATTATACCAACACCTCCCAAAACACATTACAAACTTAGTAGAGCCTTTAAATCACATCCAACAAAATCGAAACTACGTATTACCTTCCAATACAAACTCAATGAACTTTGAAACTTTCAAACTTCTCCAATAGATGCCGAAACCTATCTAATCACGTCCTATTAACCTCAAATTTTTCACACAAGTCATAATTGGCATTACGGACCTATTCCGACTTCCAGAATTAGAATTCGACCCCGATATCAAAAATTCCATTCCCGGTCAAACTTCTGAAAAATGATCCCAATTCCAACATTCGCCAAATGACCCCGAAATGACCTACAGACCTCCAAATCCACTTTCGAATGCGCTCCCAATAACAGAATAACCATACGGAGCTATTCCAAGACTCGGAATCCCAAACGGACATTGATAACATTGAAATGCACTTTAACTCAAATTAATGAAATTCTTCAAAAATGCCAACTTCCATAATAGGCGTCGAAACGCTCTCCGGTCATCCAAAACCCGATCCGACATACGCCCAAGTCTAAAATCATCATACGAACCTGTTGAAACCTTCAAATCCTGATTCCTAGGTCATTCACTATAATGACCCAACCGGTCATTTTAACTTTTAGAACCCCGTTCCCTAAAATATAATTTCCCGTATGTGCTTATAATGATTATTGACTTGTGGGGATGGTTGGTTCAGGATTTGGAAGTGTTTGGGTTGAAATCGAAACATTTGGTTCTTTAAGTTGGCTTTAAATGGCCAAGTTTGACTTCGGTCAACATTTTGAGAAAACGACACCGAAATCGGGATTTGATGGTTCCAATAGGTGCGTATGATGATTTTGGACTCGGGCCTATGTCCGAATCCGGTTTTGGATAACCCGGGAGCATTTTGACGCTTAATAGTAAACATCAACTATTTGAAGGTTTAAAATTCTTTAAATTTGGTTTGGAGTAGGATTTTTAGTAATTGAAGTCCGTTTGGAATTCAGAGATTGGGAATAGTTCCATAAAGTGATTTTCTACTTGCACGCAAAATTTCATGTCATTCCGAGTAGATTAAGTGTATTTCGGCACATTGGAAGTAAATTGAAGAACTTGAAATTTCTTAAGTTTGAATCAATTTGGTTTAAGGTATGATTCTTAGATTTTATGTTGTTTTACATGTTCCGAGAGTTCGAGCGAGTCCATTTTATGATTTCAAACTTGTTGGTATATTCGGACGGGGTTCTGGGGGCCCCGAGTGTCAATCGGACGAGCCTCGGACCAAGTTGGAAGTTGGGAGCCAAAACTGAAGCTCCCAACTACTGTCAGAATCGCACCTACGCTTGGCCAGCTGCAGGTGCGACATTCACTGGTGCGACAGCAGCTCGTAGGAGCGAACCTCGCAGATACGAGTCCTTGTGCACAGAAGCAAAAAAGGGGGAGGGGGCAGTAGACTGTAGATGCAGAGGATTTGCGCACCTACGAATGCGCAGGTCCGAAGAAGGGTGCGCAGAAGCGACCTTGTCCTAGGCGAGTGAAACTCGCACCTGCGAGGATTTTTTGCAGGTGTGAAAGTCCCATGTGCGGTACACTGTCCGCAGGTGCGGAAATGTATGTTTGGTAGAATGGTTAAAAAGTCGGGGATCAGACATTTTGAGCCCATTTTTCCTCCATTTCCGAGCGATTTCAAAGATTTTGAGAGGGGGATTTCAACTAGCAGTTGGAAGGTAAGTTAATTCTACACCCCTTGAGTTAAATATATAGATTATGGGTAGATTATAACTAGTAAATCTTAGAAATCAAAGGTTTAGATGAAAAACCTAGATTTTTATAAAAATAAGATTTTAACCACGAAAATGGTTATGTAATTGGATAGAAATTATATAATTGAGTTCTTGAGATTATGTGTACGTTTTCATTCGAAAATTTCCTGAATCCGGGCACGTGGGCCCGGGGTGAATTTTAGGAATATTACCATTATAGATAGGGTAATTTATTTAATAGATGAATTTCGAATTATTGAACATTTATTAATTATTTTTTATGATATTTGGATAGCTTTGGATGTTTCGGTGCCAAATCGAGAATTGTACGCGACGCGGTAATCGAAAAGTGGACTTTGAGACAAGGTAAGTCTCTTGTCTAATCTTGTGAGGGGGAAATTACCCCATATGGATTAAATTGATTAATTGTTGCTAATTGCGGGGGCTACGTACACACGAGGTGACGAGAGTCCGTGCGTAGCTACTATTAATGCTAAAGTCCGGATAGTTTAGGACTCAAAGCATTAATTACTTGTGTAAATATATTGTGAATTGTTAGATAAAAATATTAAAGGACGGAAATCTCTTATATACTTGATTTTTCTGATTAAATTAAATAATTGTTACGAGAAATTGTTCTTCATCCTGAATATATCTTATAATAAATATACTCTCCTTCCGGAGGAAGGTAAGACAATGTCCTCCTATCTTGTGGAGCGGCCCAAATGCCTCGGCAGGATAGATGCATCTATGGATCGTGTCGCACGTCCCTCGGCAATGTGCACGACACTCTGGATCGGGTCGTACGTCCTCGGCTGAAATCGTGCTTGATAATAATAATCACATGATACCTTAATAGTTTATTTCAGCTTGCGAAGCTAATTGATAAATTGGAGAATCCTTGGAATTTAATGAATTATTATGCCTGCTTGTTAAGGAATTAATTGATATTCCTGTAAATGAGTTAATTGATAAATTTGAAATTATTTGAATTGAAGGAATTTTATTAATATATTGAGAATTGTTGCATTTGAAGGAATTTGATTATTTCTGCTGGTTAAATAAATTATTGTACATTCTGTGAATCATGCTGATTTAGATATTGTAGTAGTATTTCAATTATTATTATTATTGACCCGTAGTGATTGTCAAAGTCGGCCATCTCGTCTCTAGCACTTCGAGATTAAGCTTGATACTTACTGGGTTCATGTTGTTTATGTACTCATACTACACTTGTTGCACTTTTTGTGCAGGACCTGAGGCAAGTACTAGTGGGGGAACTATAGTCTTACACCTACGTTATCAAGGAGGATAGTGGTGAGCTGCCTTTCTGAGCCATTCTGCAGCTACTAGTGTCTCTCTTTGTATTTTTCATTCTGTCTATTTTTATTTCAGACAGTATTAGAGGTTTTGTATAATCTACTAGATGCTCATTCACTTGTGACACCAGGCCTTGGCACACACATTGGTAGAATTTGGTGTTTATATTTTTCTTGGATTTAAGGTTTATCGATATATATTTAATTTATTAGTTGGCTTGCCTAGCTATAGTGTTGGGCGCCATCACGA
Source organism: Nicotiana otophora (assembly GCA_000715115.1). Taxonomy (NCBI): domain Eukaryota; kingdom Viridiplantae; phylum Streptophyta; class Magnoliopsida; order Solanales; family Solanaceae; genus Nicotiana; species Nicotiana otophora. The sequence continues at coordinate 22,087 of AWOL01S0021866.1, read as the reverse complement.
CCTATATGTGAAATTGGGTCGTGACAACATGGTATCAGAGCACTAGGTTCACGTAGGTCTCATAAGTTATGAGCAGGCCTAATAGAGTCTTACAGATCGGTACGGAGACGTCTGTACTTATCTTCGAGAGGTTATCGGGTATTAGGAAACTACCTTTATTCATATTCCATGTGCAACCAATGTAGTACTAAATATCCATCTCTTATTCTCTCACAGATGGTGAGAACGTGATCGAATGAGGTTCTAGACCAGGGAGGAGCTACTCCCACAGTTGCTAGAGGTTGAAGGAGGGCTCCAGCCCGCGGTAGAGGGCAAGGACGTCCCAGGACTATTCCAGTGGGTCCCGTAGAGAACCCCAATGTTGAGGAACAGGATGAGGTGCCTGTGGCAGAGCTATCTCCGGTGGATTTCACATCTGCACAAGGATTGCAAGATGTCACAGGTCGTATGCTGTGGTTCATGGACAATATGACTCAGGTCGGTTTATTTTTGGCAGACCCAGCCACATCTTAGGTGGGTGTGGGAGCACAGACCCCTACCACACATGCTCATGGACAGGTAGCTACTGTATATCAGACCCAGGGTGCATTACCCATGGGTGGAGCCCAGCTAGTGGCAACAGCTACACCTGAGCCCAGACCAGCTGTAGCCGCTGACTCACAGAAACTATTGGACCGATGGACTAGACTACATCCTCCTGTCTTTGGGGGTGAGCGACATGAGGATCCACAAGACTTCATTGATTGTTGCAGGGATAGACTGCACAACATGAGGATATTGGAATCTCATGGGGTTGACTTCGCTACTTTTCAGCTAGAGGGCAAGGCCCGTAGATGGTGGCAGTCTTATGTTCTTGGCAGACCAACAGATTCTCCTCTCATGACTTGGGACAGGTTCACTCGTATCTTCCTGGACAGGTATATTCCACCCTCCCAGAGGAAAGAGTTGCAGTTTTACTTTAAGCAGATCCAGCAGGGTCAGATGTCAGTGACCGATTATGAGGCGAGTTTCTCTGAATTATCTCGCCATGGACTTATGATACTCCCTACTAAGGCGGAGGGAGTGCGGAGTTTTGTAGCTAGTTTACATACTGGCATTCAGGCCACTATGGCTCGAGAGGCTGAGTATAGAGATAGCCCGGAGGATTGAAGTGTGCGTCAGCGAAGCCGACAGCAGATTATGAGAGATAAGTGGTTCAGGTACTTTGGAGAGTTTAGAAGTGCTCTGTCTGGGGCAGAGGTCAGTTCATAAGGGGGCAGTCTAGCAGGCCCCCATATCCAACACCACCGCCTCCTCGAGGTTCTCCAGTGCGACCTTATCTCAGTGCTATACCAGAGAGTTCTTACCCCCCACCAGATATTCAGGGTCCTCCCAGTGGGTATTCAGTTCCCAGGGCCAGACACTTAGTCAGCAGCCCATCGCACCGAAGATTTGTTACGAGTGCGGGGATCCTAGTCACATGCAGAGATTTTGCCCCAGGCTCCTAGGTAGACCACTACAGCAGGGTCAGTAGCCTATGCTTACCGGACCAGTTACTCCACCAGTAGTCCGACCACCAAGAGGTGGAGGACAGGTAGGTAGGGTTGGTCCTAGAGGTGGAGGTCAGCCAGGCGGTGGCCTGCTAGTTGGCACTCCAGCTCGGTTCTATGCTTTTCCGATTAGACCAGATGCAAAGGCCTCAGATGTTGTGATTACAGGTATTATTTCTGTTTGCGGCAAGGATGCCTCAGTATTATTTGATCGAGGATCCACGTATTCATATGTGTGGTCTCTATTTGCTCCATTCCTAGGTGTTTCTCGAGAGTCCTTGAGTATTCTTGTTTATGTGTCCACTCCTGTAGGCGATTCTGTTATTGTGAACCGGATCTACCTATCTTGTATTATTACATTATGTGGTTATGAAACTAGAGCAGATCTCTTATTGCTCGAGATTACCAATTTTGAAATTATTCTGGGTATGGACTGGTTATCTCCATATCATGCTATTCTAGATTGTCATGCCAAGACTGTTACCTTGGCTATTCCAGCATTGCCTAAGCTGGAGTGGAAGGGTTCTTCTGTTAGTTCATTTAATCGAGTTATTTCTTTTATGAAGGCTCAACACCTAGTTGAGAAGGGTTGTTTAGCTTATCTAACTTATGTTCGGGATACTATTTCAGAGACTTCGGCAATTGATTTAGTGCCTGTAGTTCGGGAGCTCTCCAATATATTTCCTTCAGATCTTCCAGGTATTCCACCTGATCGTGATATTGATTTCAGTATTGACTTGACTCAGATACCCAGCGGATGTGTATTGATTATCGTCAACTGAACAAAGTCACTATTGAGAACAAGTACCCGTTGCCACGTATTGATGATCTATTTGACTAGTTGCAGGGTGCTAGGGTGTTCTCTAAGATCGACTTGAGGTCAGGGTACCATCAGTTGAAGATTCAAGATTCGGATGTTCCGAAGACTTCTTTCCAAACTATATATGGTCATTATGAATTTTTGGTGATGTCCTTTGGTTTAACTAATGCCCCGGCAATGTTTATGGATTTGATGAACATGGTATTCAAGCCATATATTGATTCGTTTGTCATTGTCTTCATTAACGACATTTTGATCTACTCGCGCAGTAAGGAGGAACATGAGAAGCATATGAGAGTAGTGCTTCAGACGTTGCGGGAACAAAAGCTATATGCTAAATTCTCTAAATGTGAGTTCTAGCTAGACTCTGTAGCATGTTTGGGGAATATTGTATCGGGCGAGGGTATTAAGGTTGATACCAAAAAGATTGAGGCCGTTCAGAATTGGCATCGTCCCACTTTGGTGACTGAGATCAGGAGTTTTCTGGGTTTAGCAGGTTATTATCGTCAGTTCATGGAGGGTTTTTCGTCTATTGCAACACCTCTGACCAAATTAACCCAGAAGGGTGCTCCGTTCCAATTGTCTGATGATTGTGAGGTGAGGTTTTAGAAGTTCAAGACAACATTGACTACAACACTAGTGTTAGTGTTGCCTCCTGGTTCGGGAATGTATACAATGTATTGCAATGCTTCACGCGTTGGCTTGGGTTGTGTATTGATATAGGAAGGGCGAGTTATTTCATATGCTTCACGTCAGCTGAAGCCCCACAAGAATAATTATCCAGTACATGATTTGGAGATAGCTGTGATTATTCACACTCTTAAGATTTGGAGGCATTATCTTTATGGGGTGTCTTATGAAGTTTACACTGATCATCGTAGTTTGCAGTATTTGTTCAAGTAGAGGGATCTAACTCTGAGATAGCGCAGATGGCTTGAGTTACGAAAAGATTATGATATTACTATCTTGTATCATCCGGGCAAAGCAAATGTGGTTGTAGATGCCTTGAGTAGAAAGGCGGAGGGTATGGGTAGTTTGGCTTCCATTTCAGCAGAGGAGAGGCCATTAGCTTTGGATATTCAATCCTTGGCTAACCGACTTGTAAGGTTGGACATTTTAGAGCCCAGCCGAGTTCTTGCATGTGTTGTAGCTCAGTCTTCACTGTTTGAGTAGATCAAGGCTTGCCAGTATGATGGTCCAAACTTAATAGTTCTTCGAGAAATGGTACTACGGGGTGGTGCCAAGAAAGCTACTATTGGAGGGGATGGTGTTCTGCGATTCCAGGATCGTCTATGTGTTCTTAATGTGGATGGACTGAGGAAAAAGATCGTAGAGGAGGCACACAGTTCTCGGTATTCTATTCATCCAGGTGCTACGAAGATGTATCGTGATTTGAGGCAACATTATTGGTGGAGGCAAATGAAAAAGGACATAGTTGAGTATGTAGCTAGGTGTCTAAATTGCCAGCAAGTTAAATATGAGTACCGGAGGCCAGGTGGCATACTTCAGTAGATGGCTATACCGGAGTGGAAATGGGAACGCATCACTATGGACTTTGTAGTTAGGTTGCCGCGGACCTTGCGGAAGTTTGATGCAGTTTGGGTCATTGTTGACAGGTTGACCAAGTCGGCACATTTTATTCCAGTTATGACTATGTATACTTCAAAGAGGTTGGCCCAGATTTATATTCAGGAGATAGTTCGGTTGCACGGTGTACCAATTTCTATCATATCAAATAGAGGCCCTTAGTTTACTTCACATTTCTGGAGAGCAGTACAGAGTGAATTGGGGACCCGTGTAGAGCTCAGCACAACCTTTCATCCACAGACCGACAGGCAGTCAGAGCGGATAATTCTGATTTTGGAGGATATGTTCAGGGCATGTGTGATTGATTTTGGATGTCAGTGGGATCATTTCTTGCCTTTGGCCTAGGTTGCTTATAATAACACTTACCAACCCAGCATCGAGATGGCGCAATTTGAGGCTTTATATTGTCGGCGATGTAGTTCGCCCATCGGGTGGTTTAAGCCCGGTGATGCTATGTTATATGGTACTGATTTGGTGAAGGATGCCTTGGAAAAGGTAAAGTTGATTCAGGAGTGACTTCGTACAGCACAGTCCAGACAGAAGAGTTACGCGGATCAGAAAGCGCGTGATTTAGCATTTATGGTAGGTGAAAAACTTTTCTTGAAGATTTCGCCGATGAAGGGAATTATGAGATTCGGGAAGAAGGGAAAATGGAGCCCAAGGTTTATAGGCCCATTTGAGGTGTTGAGACAAGTTGGGGAGGTTGCTTATGAGCTTGCATTGTCGTCCAGTCTATTGGGAGTTTATCCGGTTATCCATGTATCTATGCTCCGAAAGTATCATGCCGACCTATCACATGTGTTAGACTTCAGCATAGTTCGTCTATGTAATAGCTTGGGTTATCAAGAGGAGCCAGTTGCCATTGTTGATAAACAAGTTTGCCAGTTGAGGTCCAAGAGGATTTCTGTAGTAAACGTCTAGTGGACGAGCCAACCAGACAAAGAAGCGACTTGGGAGGCTGAGGAAAACATGCGAAGCAGATAACCACACCTATTCAGCACTACAAGTATTATTCTAAACTCGTTCAAGGATGAACGTTTATTTAAGAGGTGGAGAATGTAATTACCCAACCGGTCATTATCACTTTTAGAACCCCGTTGCCTAAAATAAAATTTTCCGTATGTGCTTTTAATGATTATTGACTTGCAGGGATGGTTGGTTCGGTATTTGGAAGTGTTTGGGTTGAAATCAGAACACTTGGTTCTTTAAGATGGCTTTAAATGGCCAAGTTTGACTTCGGTCAACATTTTGAGAAGGCGACCCTAAAATCGGGATTTGACGGTTTCAATAGGTTTGTATGATGATTTTGGACTTAGGCGTATGTCCGAATCGGGTTTTGGATAACCCGGGCTCGCTTTGACGCTTAATAGTAAAAATTAACTATTTGAAGGTTTAAAATTCTTTAATTTTGGTTTGGAGTAGGTTTTTGAGTAATTTAAGTCTGTTTGGAATTCCGAGATTGGGAATAGTTCAGTATAGTGATTTAAGACTTGCACGTAAAATTTTGTGTCATTCCATGTAGTTTAAGTGTATTTTGGCGCATTGGAAGTAAATTGAAGAACTTGAAATTTTTTAAGTTTGAATCAATTTGGTTTGAGGTATGATTCTTAGATTTGATGTTGTTTTACATGTTCCGAGAGTTCGAGCGAGTCTATTTTATGATTTCAAACTTGTTGGTATGTTCGGACGGGGTCCCGGGGGCCCCGAGTGTCAATCGGATGAGGCTCGGACCAAGTTGGAAGTTGGGAGCCAAATTTGAAGCTCCCAGCTACTGTCAGAATCGCACCTGCGCTTGGCCAGCCATAGGTGCGACATTCGCTGGTGCGGCAGTAGCTCGCAGGAGCGAACCTCGCATATCCGAGTCCTTGGGCATAGAAACGGAAAAGGGGGAGAGGGCAGTGGACCGCAGATGCAGAGGATTTGCGCACCTGTGAACGCGCAGGTGCGAAGAAGGGTGCGCATAAGCGACGTTGGCCCAGGCGAGTGAAAATCGCACCTACGAGGATTTACCGCAGGTGCGAAAGCCGCATGTGTGGAAATGCCTGTTGGGCAGAATGGTTAAAAAGTCGGGGTTCAGACATTTTGAGACCATTTTTCCTCCATTTCCGAGCGATTTAAGAGTTTTGTGAGGGGGATTTCAACTAGCAATTGGAAGGTAAGTTAATTCTACACCCCTTGAGTTAAATACATAGATTATGGGTAAATTATAACTGGTAAATCGTAGAAATAAAAGGTTTAGAGGAAAACCTTAGATTCTTATAAAAATGAGATTTTAACCACGAAAATGGTTATGGAATTGGATAGAAATTATATAATTGAGTTCTTGAGATTATGGGTAACGTTTTCATCCGTAAATCTTCGAAATCCGGGCACGTGGGCCGATGGTGAATTTTAGAAATATTACTATTTTAGATAGGGTAATTTATTTAATAGGTAAATTTTGAATTATTGAATATTTATTAATTATTTTGTATGATATTTTGATAGCTTCGGATTTTTCGGCACCGAATCGAGAATTTTACGCGATGCGGTAATCGAAAAATGGACTTTGAGACAAGGTAAGTCTCTTTTCTAATCGTGTGAGGGGGAAATTACCCCATAGGGATTAAATTGAATAATTGTTGCTAATTGCGGGGGCTACGTACGCACGAGGTGACGAGAGTCCGTACGTATCTACTATTAATGCTAAAGTCTGGGTAGTTTGGGACTCAAAGCATGAATTACTTGTGTAAATTGTATTCTTTCTTTAATTAATATTATTTGTTGTGTGTGTGTGTGTGTATATATATATATATGTATATTGTGAATTTTTAGATAAAAATATTAAAGGATGGAAATCTCTTATTTACTTGATTTGTCTGATAAAATTAATTAATTGTTAAGAGAAATTGTTCTTCCTCCTGAATTTATCTTATAATAAATATACTCCACTTCCGCAGGTACATAAGAAAATGTCCTCCTTTCTTGTGGAGCGGGCCGAATGCCTCAGCCGGATAGATGCATCTATGGATCGTGTCGCACGTCCCTCGGCAGTGTACACGACACTCTGGATCGGGCCGTACGTCCTCGGCAAAAATCTTGCTGAATAATAATAATCACACGATACCTTAATAGTTTATTTCAGCTTACGAAGCTAATTGATAAATTAGAGAATCCTTAGAATTTAATGAATTATTATGTCTGCTTGTTAAGAAATTAATTGTTATTCCTGTAAATGAGATTAATTGATAAGTTGGAAATTATTTGAATTGAAGGAATTTAATTAATATATTGAAAATTGTTGCATTTGAAGGAATTTGATTATTTCTGATGGTTAAATAAATTATTGTAAATTCTGTGAATCATGCTGATTTAGATATTCTAGTTGTATTTCAATTATTATTATTCTTATTGACCCGTAGTGAGTGTCAAAGTCGGCCATCTCGTCTCTATCACTTCGAGTTTAGGCTTGATACTTGCTGGGTACACGTTGTTTACGTTCTCATACTACACTTGCTGCACTTTTTGTGCAGGACCTGAGGCAAGTACTAGTGGGGGACCTATCGTCTTACTCCCATATTATCCAGGGGCATAGTGGTGAGCTGCCTTTTTGAGCCGTTCTGCAGCTACTAATGTCTCTCCTTGTATTTTTTATTCTGTCTATTTTTATTTTAGACAGTATTAGAGGTTTTGTATAATCTACTAGATGCCCATACACTTGTGACACCAGGCCTTGGCACTTATATTGGTAGAATTTGGTTCGATATATGTTTTATTTATTAGTTGGCTTTTCTAGCTATAGTGTTGAGCACCATCACGACCTATAGGTGAAATTGGGTCGTGACATTTACTCAAAAAGCATACCTTAGTCAATCTTTCCAACTTAAAGCTTCCGAAATGAGAATTTTCTTTCCAAATCAACTCCGGACTTCCAATAATTTAAATTCCGACCACGCGTACAAGTCATAATACCTGAAGTGAGGTTGTTCAGGGCCTCAAACCGTTGAAAGACACGCTAGGGCTCAAAACGACCGGTCGGGTCGTTACATTAAGATGAAGAGTATCTTTAGGGTTCTTTTCATAGAGGGGACATCGGTTACATAGTTGCATTCATTTTCTATGAGTTTATTGTTGATGGAATATTCTTTAAATAATTATACTTAATAACTAAACTTATAGTTGTTGTGTTTCAACACGCTTCCCAAATAAAAAGTTTAGACTACTACATTGATGTTATTGGTATTCTATAGTTAATTGGTTAAAAGGTAATATTCATAGTATAAACTAAAAGGCGATTCATATCCCTTTCATGCCAAGTGAATGATGGGGTTTGGAGAACGAAAGTAGAAATCTTTAACTTTTAGTTTAGTTTGGATAATCGTTGCTCTGTTTTGTTTAAAATACAAATTTGCATATTTTGGAACTGCATAAATATACTAGAAAGCACTCCTTTAAAATTGAGATATTTGAAAACTGTTTGAGAAAGTTGTAGTAAAAGAAAATGTTATTTAAAATATCCAAATTGTACCAACGGTTTATAAAATGGTTCGTACGGAGTTAACTGATCTATTGAAATTCCTCTGTAGGTCCTTTTTGCCAAGCAAAATCTTTGAGTGAAATTTATTTATTATGAATTGAATTCTGCAAATGTGTTCTTATTTGTTCTCGTATAATGATTATGCTATGTTGCTAATAAAAAAGGGCAGCTCAGTGTACTAAGCTCCAGTTATGCGCGAGGTTCGGACCACAAGTTAAAAGATAAAATATTAACTAAGTTCTATAAAAAATTATATCGTGTATATTTTGGAAAATAAATAGAATCTAGAAGTTACTTTATTATTCAGCTCTAATGAAATAATGTTAGCATCTTGTGAAAAAGAAATAAAATAGTTATCTATGAGGTTACTGAACACACGTATTCCTAATCCTAAATGGAATGTATTTTTTTTTGTGGGTGGGGGGGGAATAAAGTTACTAAAAAGGAAAATAAACCTTAGAGTAGGAGATTAGCTAAACAATTGGGTAGCTTGGGTTGGAAATAAAAGTAAAAGGGAGCAAGACTATCCGAAATGACCTACTAAAGTCATATTCCTTTCGTTTGTAACATCAAAGTCACTTAACTATACATATAGAACTCAGAAGTTCACTCAACTAGATTTCTCACACTTTTGATTACCAAATACCTATTTTACCCTCTAAATTATCAACTTTTGTCTCTTTTTTTAAAAACTTTATAATATTATGATTTTTTATTTTTTAATTTATACTATGGACTTACTTATAGAATAAATAAATTTTATTTATAAATTGAAAATAGTATTTAAGTATATATAATAGTGGAATAATAAAATATTGAGCATAGTAAAAAAATTGTATGAACAATGTATTCGTAATAATAAAAGTTGAGAATGAAAGAAAATAAAAGTTGTAAAATATATTTCATGCACGTAATATAAAAAATAATTATTTAAAATAAATCTTTTTTATAATACACATTATATATTCTTAAACATTATGCTCAATTATATTATTAGTCCGACATTATATAAGCTAGAAAACTAATTTTTTATTTTTTATTGTATAAATAAAATATATTTGTTTTATATGTAAGTCCATAATGAAGATTAATAAGAGCAAAAATCATAATATTTAAAAAGCAAAAACAATTGATAATTTAGAGGGTAAAAAAGGTACCCTCTATGTGTGAGTGGTATTAGTACCTAGTACTCATTCCACCGGGAGGGAATTGAAGATATGCACAAGCATAGAAGCAAGGAGGAGCAAACTGTTGAGCACACTGCTGCCCAGAAATTTGATGGTATGTAGGTGTTTTTGACAACCAATTGATTTTGGATACTCTAAATGTGAGTGCGATGATAACATAGTAAAAGAAAGCTGCTGCACAACTATATGGCTCGAGAATGAGCTATATAACAAACTGCAATTTCGGCTCCCAATCTGGAATGCAATCATACTTGTATCGTATAGAAGTGTGCATTGGCAATTTTTGATCTTTGCAAATAACTACAGAATATCGCACGTACTATACACCAAACAGTGCAACACCACGATTGTGCACAAATACTGGATAGTAACTTCTATAGAGGATACAACTATTTTTGTTTTATTTTATTCCAAGGCGGGTGTTATACTGAATTGTTCAAATCAAAACAAAGGACTCGTTGGGTGGAATTGGTGTGGCAGATGTAACAGTGCATACGGAAAGAGCAACGCAACAATCATACAAAAAGGCAGTGTCAATTACACTACTGAAGAATGGGCCATTTTTGACTGAATTTTTGGACTACATATGCTGTGAAGACTTGGTTAACTGGACGCACAATGGGAGAATTCAAGGAAGATGCAGCACACACGCACAAGTTCGAATAACAAGCTTTACTGCTTCTGCACAACTTTCAACTGCTTCTGTTATTACTAAGTATACAGCAGGTTCACTCAATTGGAATATATCGCTACACTCTTCAGCAACTTCAAGGGAACTTTCGACATGCTGTACTTATACTGTAAAGCTAGTTTTACAATCACTGGATTCGCTGGATATGGCACTGAGATGAGTCATTGCCACTTAGCTGGTTTTTGTACAAAATGTACCACATAAAAATGGATCGCAACCAAAGAAATATCAAATCCAAGTATTTTATACAATAAAGTTAAAGGAAGTTTTCAGCCCCAATATGAAGATGTTCGAAATGATTTGCTTGAGTCGGCAACATTTGGACGTTTCAAATTACAACATTTTACTGTTCATCTATTATTACGCTACTCCTGCATTGTATTTGGTAGCAGTAGCCATTAGCTTTCTTTTTATTATTTTTATTCCGATTTATTTGAATAATTTGTAATTTTAACTCAATTTGGGAATTATTAATTAAAATAGCTACTAGGTGAATAACCTAGTAGTATATTTTCCATAAATAAATAGGAATTTGACAATCAAAAGTTTGAGAAATCTGTTTGAGTGACCTTCTGAGTGCTATAGGCAAAGTTAAGTGAATTTTCTGTCAAAAAATGAAGACATATGACTTAAATAGATAATTTCAGATAGTTGAGTGACCATTTAAGTAATGCACTCAATATCCAGGTTAGTGCTTCATAGAGTTGTTGAATGTACTGGTTGCAAGCGTTTAAGGTGGAAAATGGCCAGTCATTGCATGGAGATATTCTACCTTTATGGTGATGATATTTTAATTTATGTGATGCTGAAGAAAGGCAACTATTATATCTGAGGGTTTTACGTAACTGGTTTTAGAGCCAATGTTGGGACTCCACATTACTCGTCCAAGAACAACTACTTAGTGATGGTAGTTTATTTTTGGCAATGTGAACATTTCCACACCCTATATCTTGGGATGCATTTGAGAGCAAATTCAGGACAATGGAGTCTAGAAGAAATGAGAAAAAGTTGGTGCCTTTGGAAGAAGCAATAGTCTCTTTTGGGAAAGATTGACTTTGATTAGTATATCCCCTAATCTATTGATCATGTTGCATATTCCAGATATATTTGAGAATCTTAATACACTAAGAAATGATTTTCTATGGGAAGATAATCGAGATAGGAACGAGTTGCACTTAGTGTATGTAAAGCAATCTTAAAGTATGGTTGTCGTAGGGTAAAGAACTTATGACTGCATAATAATAGTCTCTTATTCGAATATGGTTGGGGATTTAATGTTTGAATAAACGAATTGTGCGAAAAGGTGCTAAAATGGGGCATAAAATGACTAGTGTGCTATATCTGGTACCTTATCATATAGATCTACCGCGTTATGTCTCAGTCTGGGGTCACTGAAATGTCCTTAGGAGGAACTAGAATGACTTGGAGATTGATAGAGTTAATATTCTATTGGAACATTAAAGAAGATGTGCTTGATTGTGTGTCTCTGGTAGAATATCTCAATTGGGGGATTGGATTCGGAAAATTCAATAACTGGAAGAATAGTAGTGTTACTCTTCTTATCGAAAATTTAAAGGAGGTGAGGTTGACAGAAGACCAAAGTGATTCTTTAAATTGGATGGCTGGAGGGGAAGTTAAATTTTCTATAAGGTCATATTTGAGACAATTGTCAATAGCCTTAGAGGAAGATATGGAAAACTAGTGTGCCAATAATAATGACTTGCTTTGCTTGGATCGTCCAACACTATACTTGTTGCTTGACACGGCACAATTTGCAGAAAAGAGGCTATAAACTGTACATGTCCTTTTTTGGTTGATAGAACACGTTATGAGAAATCTATGGAAATAGTTCACATCATCTTGCACTGTAAAATATGTGAAAAATGTGGTGCATGTTTCTGAATCTTTATGGGAGGCATGCTAGTTAATTTTGAACTTGCACTGTCCAGTTGGTTCACTATTATATGTTGTGTCATTTACATTCATTACCACATAGCATTGTTGTTGCTATTGTTTGTTGCCTAGTTGCTCTTTGTTTTTCACTGTTCCTTGAGTCGAGGGTCTATCGGAAACAACCTCTCTATCTTTATACAGTAGGGGTATGATTTGCGTACACACTACCCTCTCTATACCCTATTTATGTAATTACATTGGGTTTATTGTTGTTGTTGTACCATCTAGTTGGAAAATATTGAGGAAGGAACTTAAAATATCTGTATTCAATTTTAGTATTATTTCGACGGTTTGGCTTGAAAAGAATCATAGGTGCTTTGGGGGTAAGCATAGCATCTATCCTTAGTTTATATATCAACAAAATGGGAAATATTGTTGTAACATGAATTTTGTAAGTTGTATAGAGGCAGTACAGGAGTTTCTAGTCTGCACACACTTAAGGAATTAAATTCAGTGGATCTTTTGTACTCAGTTAGTACACTCTTGTTGCTCTAGTTATGTGAATAAAATTACTAACAAAAAAAAAGATTAATAAAATAATAAACTAGACTATTTTGTTTCTTTCTTGATCTCTTGTTCATTGTAAAAAGCGATCATAAAAAGAAAATATGTTGTGATATTATTTCTTTCATATCATGTGCAATATTTCCAACTTTCTTGTGGTTGAAGCACAGTGATCGTTGTGTTTTAATATTTAACTATTTTAATAGATAGCTTTACATTAAAGCATTAAGTGGTAGAAATATCAAAAAGGAAAATAACGAATTAATTGGTAGGAAACTATAAATGCCCACTAATTTACGGCAAAATTAATTATTTTGATGATCAAATAACATTTTTCTTTTATTATAAATTTCTGAAACATTCTTAATTGTGAGAGAGATGCTTGATTTATACTACTTTTTATTTATTATTTCTGGGTATCTATTTCCTTTTCTGAAAAACTTTTGAAATCTATTAGTTATGAGAAATGTCTGATTTCTAGAACGTTTATTTAATTATTTATTATTTCTAGTCATCTATTTTCGGTCTGAAAAATAGAAAGTCATTGCTCGACATCTGCCAAAACGTTTCACATTTTGTATTTTGACCGCATATCCAGTGGCGGAGCCAGAATTTGAAGCTTATGGATTCATGATTCTAGTCTTTTTTAATTTTTTGGGTTCAAAATCAATAAGTTTTGCATATTAAATACATTTATTAATACAAATTTAGAGTTTGGATCAAATTTATTGGTTTCGGGCAAACCCATACTTCGATCTCCAGCTCCGCCCCTGCACACATCCTAAATCATGTTATATAATTTTGGATCGGGAGAGTAACTGTTAACAGTTTTGAACTCTAAATTATTAAACCCATTTTTTCTCCACCATTGTATTGGTGATTTTTCAGTAATTTTAGATGATTAGAAGAATGAGGCTTGCTTGCTTTATCTGTCAAACTCCAATAATGTATGGTTATTCTGGTGATTTTTGAGTAATTGAATATGATCAGAGGAATGAGTATTGCTTGCTTTATCTGTCAAACTCCAATGATGTATGGTTATTCAATAACTTCTTTGATAAACAATAAACTTTTCTCATTTTGGACATGTTTGCTCTGTCTTTTGACAATTTTATCTATCTTTAGGGTTTGCTGGCTCTGTGTGCAATGCAGGATTCAGGCGGAAAATATGTATTGCTCTGCTCTTTAAAAGACAAAGTGATTTGCCTCTATGATATTCCATCGTAAGCTTCACACTCATCCTTTGTGTTGTTGGAATTCATTGTTGGTTCCTGTTATTGAATGGATCTTTGACAACAATACCTCTTCTGGTTAGGTTTTCTGAGAGGGGGAGAATGTTCTGTAAGGACGATGTCCATCAAATCCTGATGGGTCCTGATGATTTAGTTTTTACCGGTGATGAATCAGGTAAACTTAGAGTCTGGAAGTGATTTAACTAAACCCAGCATTACAACTTGAGAGGGTTGCTGCATTTACCATGATTACTTTTGGCCAATAACTCTATCCGCTACAATCTTTCTTTTCTCTTTTTTGCTTGCCTACGTGTTCCTCTAGGTTGCTCTATGTATTGTTGCCAATGTGTTATGCTGAGGTCTCTACTCCTAACATGTGTTTTTTTAGGTTTTGTCTATTGATGGAAAAATGGATAAAAGAAAAACAGTGATTCATCCGTATTATCACTAAAAAATGGGTTGGATCATGAACTTTTTAAAAATATATCAAATATGGATAAGATCTAGATTATCCACTTAACTAATGGATAAACAATGAGTTTAACTTTTATATTCGCAATGATTCAAATTGAGGGTTCTTCAGGTTCAGTAGACTAGGAATTTTTCAAAAAGTGATTATATTCAAGAAGGCATGCATAATATGGATATTCGTATTAAATATGGATCATGTCAGATATTTTATCTATTTTTTGAACCGATCATACTCCACTCGTTCCGTCCATTTGCCACCCCTAGTTTTGTCATAAAGGATTTAAATAATCTTCCTTCTGTTTTATTTAGATAACAATATTTCACTACAACATAGAGTTTAATGAAGTAAGAAAAAATAATATTAGGTACACACCAAAAGCTGCATTAGAATATGTGGTCTTTAATATGCCATGTCATTCTTACAGATACAAAATAAAACGAAGAGTATACTGTACAGATCTTAACTAAGAGTATACTATATACATTTAACAAATATTTATATTATCTTACCGACGATATAGATATGGAGCATGCACAAAACGGCCAAGTTACTGACAAGGAGAATGCAAAACCAACAAATGGCCAAGCTGCAGCTAAACTCTTCTTGTCATCGAAAGGCAAGCAGAAGTTTCTTGAGGCGCATGGATTGGAACAATGGTGATCGAATAACTTGGAACTGCAGATGGATATATATATATATATATATATATATACATATATATAAATTGTCAATTAACTAATTTTTTAATCAAATAACTAACAACACGTAATTTAAGTCTCCCTTTTTAAGAAATGTAGCTCAAAGTAACAATATAAAACAAGAAGATAAGTAGAATAAGATAAGAAGAGATAACTTTCTTATTTCATCATAGTGTTCAAGTGTATCCCATATCATATTTCATGCCTTTATTTATACTATTACATAGAAGGTTATAAAAGGATTGTCTTAAACATGACATTAACCTTTGAGATCATGGGGAAGATCACGGGGAGGGGTTGTGGAGGTGTGGGAGCTACAATCATAATAGTGATGAGTAGTGGGAGGTTATATACATCATGGGTTAAATTAGTGGGAGTAGTGGACATCCACAATTACTATAGGTTTTACAACACTCCCCCTTGGATGTCCAAAAGTAGATAATAGGCCTCGTTAAAACCTTACTAAGAAAAACCAACGTGGGAAAAAATCTTAGTGAAGGAAAAAGAGTACACATGTCTGTAATACACTTTATTTGCTGCCTCGTTAAAAACCTTACCAGGAAAATCCAGTGGTATAAAACCTAGGCTAAGGAAAAAAGAGTACATCGCGTATCTTATTCCCCCTCCTGAAACATCACTTTATTTCTCTAAGATGCCACATTCCAATCTTCTGTCCAACTTCTCAAATGTTGACGTTGGTAATGCCTTAGTGAACATATCAGCCAAATTTTCACATGAACAAATCTGTTGAACATTAATTTCACCATTTTGTTGAAGATCATGCGTGAAAAAGAACTTTGATGAAATGTGCTTTATTCGATCTCCTTTTATGTATCCTCCTTTCAGTTGAGCAATGCAAGAAGCATTGTCTTCATATATTGTGTAGTTGGATTATATGTTTTCATAAGAAAACCACACATTTCCTGAATATGATAAGTCATTGATCTCAACCAAATACATTCCCGACTAGCTTCATGAATGGCTATTATATCAACATGATTTAAAGATGTGGAAACTATTGTATGTTTCATTGAACACCATGATATAGCTGTTCCTCCATATGTAAACAAATAGCCTATTTGAGATCGGGCTTTATGTGGATCACACAAATAATCTGCATCGGCATAACCAATCATTTCTGACTTGAATTCATTAGAATAAAACAATCTCATATCTATAGTCCCCCAAAGATATCTAAATATATGCTTAACACCATTCTAATGTCTTCTTGTTGGGGAGGAGCTAAATCTTGCTAATAAGCGAAGTGCAAAAGCAATATTTGGTCGCGTATTGTTGGCAAGATACATTAGTGCCCCAATTGCACTAAGATATGGAGTTTAATCACCAACAAGCTCTTCATCACTTTCTTGAGGCCGAAATGGATCTTTATTTATTTCAAGCGATCTCACAACCATTAGGGTTCCCTTCCTTTAGCAAATACTCGCTAAGGCGATTGTACCATATCCTCCCTGATTTCTTCAATCTGTATAAGGATTTATGAAGCTTTAATGAACAAGTTTCCCTTGAACTTTTATGTGCTTTAGTAACTTTAAATTCTTCATGGATTTTCATAAAATTGTCATTGTCCAGTGATCCATATAAGTAGGTTGTGACAACATCCATCAACTGCATATCAAGCTTTTCATGGACTACCTTATTTATTAGATACCTGAAGGTATTTGCATCTACCACAGGAGAATATGTCTTCTTATAATCAATGCCAGGCCTTTGTGAAAACCCGTGTGCCACAAGTCATGCTTTATATCTCATGACTTCACCTTTCTCGTTTCATTTTTGTAACGAACCGGCCGGTCATTTTGAGTATTACAACTCTATTTCTCTATTTACTGCTCAAATTGTGCTTTTCAGTTGTTATTTGACTTGCCGGGGGTAATTGGTTCGAGTCCGGTGAGGTTTGGAATGATTTTGAACACTTAGTTACAAGGTTTAGAACATAAGTTAAAAACGGTGACCGGATGTTGATTTATGTGTAACGACCTCGGAGAAAATTTGCTATGAAAATTAAGGTTTTGTGGTGCTGAGGAAGATTAATTAGTATAAAGGTAGTAGAATGTGTTTTGGGTTGAACAATGTGCCGATGACTAAAGGAAAACGTTTGCCGGAAAAAGGTTATTTCTGCGGCCCACTATGCGGTTATAGAATCACTCTGCGGACCGCATAATGGCCGCAGAGTGAATAAGGAGTGGGGCAAGTGTAGAGGAAAGTTTGCGGCGCATTATGCGACTGCAGATCAGTTCTGTAGTGCATTATGCAACCGTAGAGTGTGTTTCGAGGTTTCATGTTTTTGGTTTTATAAACCCGACTTCATTCTTATAAAACACTATTGGGGTCATTTTGAAGGGTTTCATCTGATATTGTAGAGACATGTGAGAGCATATTAGAGAGAGAAAGTGAAGACCTAGTCATTTGTCCGTCAATTATTATTCAAGATTTGAAGATTTCACAAGTATCTTCCTAGGGATTCAATGAGGTATGAATTTCTAATACTGGTCTTCAATTTTGAGTTTGGGTAAATATGGGTGATTGGGAGTATGATTCTTAGGTGTGAGAGTATTATTTATACATACACAAACCAATAAGGTTTCTAGAAAGATTTGTCTGGTTGGAAAAGCATAGAACCTAGCTGGGGCACCGATAGGCGGGTCCCCACATGCCTAGCCTCCACATCTCGGACAGCCCCTACCTGCATGTCCTCCGCTTGTGGGCGGTCGTATAGCTGGTGCTGTAATCACGGGCTACTGGCCGTACTGTACTGCCTTGCCCAGAAGCCTGGGTAGAATCTTTGCACATGACTGAAATCACCACACTCGAAATAACCTCTCGGTACGGTGATCTGCTGCCCTTAAGTCAGACCCTGATGGCCCGAATACCCACCAAAAGAACCCTGGAGAGTTGGTGAGCGGTATGAAATCTCTAGCATGGCGCTAAAATAGGCACTGTAAGAAATCTGATGACCGGGGTACCCAATGGAAAAACCCTGAATAGCTGGCGGGCAGTAAGAACTCTCCGACATAGCACTGAAATAGGTTCGCGCTGGAATACCTCGAGAAAGTGGTGGTACCGGATATGAGGGACTGGTAGGCTGAGCCATCCCACAATGACCTCTGCCCCCAGCTTGGGCACATCTGAACTCTCTAGAAAAATGGGACCTCTTGTCCCGCTGCATCTGCTCTCTACCCTTCTAACGGTAACCCTTAATCCTCCGAGCTATCTCTACTACTAGCTGATAAGAAGTCCCCATCTCAACCTCCCGGGCCATAGTAGCCTGAATACCTGAGTGCACCCCCGCAACAAACCTCCCACTCGTTCTGCCTCAATGGGAAGTATCATAAGTGCATGGCAAGACAACTCAGAGAACCTAGCCTCATAATCGGTCACTGACATCTGACCCTGCTGGAGCTGCTCAAACTGAGACCACAACTCTTCCCTATGAGAGGGAGGAATATATCTATCCAGGAATAGGCATGTAAATTGGTCCCAAGGCATGGGAGGAGAACCTGTCGGCATGCCAAAAAGATAATACTGCCACCACTTACGGGCCCTGCCCTCCAATTGGAAAGTAGTAAAATCTACCCCATGGGACTCTAATATCCTCATGTTGTGCAGTCTATCCCTGCACCGATCAATGAGGTCCTGGGGATCCTCATGTCGCTCACCTCCGAAGACAGGAGGGTGAAGTCTAGTCCATCTATCCAATAGCTTATGTGGCTCGCCAGCCGCAACTTATCTAGGCTCAGGTGCCGCTGCTGCAACTAGCTGGGCAGCGCCCATATGTAGTGCACGTGGGGTTTGATATATGGTAGCCGCATGTTCTGGAGCCTGAGCGGTAGGGTTATGTTCTCCCTCTCCATCCTGAGATGTGGCTGGGTCTGCTGGAAATAAACTAGCTTGGGTCATAGAATCCATGAACCGTAGCATACGCCCCATGACCTCCCGAAAGCCCGGTGCTGTCATGTCATCGACTGGGGCTCGCTCTGCTGCGGGCACCTCGCCCTGCTCCTTAATAAGGGGATCTTACACTGGATCCGCTAATGGTGCAACTCGGGAAACTTTGGGACGTCCTCATCCCCTACCTCGGGTCGTTGCCATCCCCCAGCTTCAGCCTCTGGTAAAAAGGTGAGTAGCTCCTCTCGGGTTCAGAACATCTGCCGCGCGTGTTCTCACCGTCTGTGAGTGAGTAAGAGAACAAACTTAGTACACCATCAATTGCACGATAGGAGATGAATGAAGAGTAATTTGCTAACACCGTATAGCCTCTCAAAGATAAGAACGGACGTCTCCGCACCGATCTGCAAGACTCTATTAGGCCTACCCATATCTTGTGAAACCTACGTGAACCTAGTGCTCTAATACCATATTGTCACGACCCAATTCCATATCAGACCGTGATAGCGTCCATCACCGTTGCTGGACAAGCCGTCAGTGATCAACCTGATAATTTCCCACTTTTAACGAGTTTCCTATGTAGCAATTTTTCCATAACTTAAAAGATTTAATGAGAAATAGATTTAAGTTAATAAAAGAAAGTAGCTAGAAGTATTTATAACCATAGGAATGAAACCAAAGTCACAAGTCTACTATTGTGTGCCAAGATCTAGTGTCACCAGTATGTTGGCAACTAGTAGAATATATAAAAGATGTCTACTCTACTGTCTGATATAGAATATACAGAAACAAAACAAAAGAGAGATTCTGGCCTGCTGCTAAATGACTCAGAAAGGCAGCTCACCGTGAACTCTCGAACCAGGATGAAGTACGCGCGCCGGACGGATTACCAGGTTCACCTTCCTCAGACCCTGCACATCAATTACAGAAGTGTAGCGTTAGTACATAACCAACATGTACCCAGTAAGTATCCAGTCTAACATCGAAGAAGTAGTGATGAGGGGTCGACTTTGACACTTACTATGGGCTAAATATAATATGTCAAAATGTTAATTAAGCATGGATTACATGAAGAATACAGAAACCCAATAACAGGAAACAATAAATAATCCCTTCACTAATATTAAGACTCAAATTTATTCTTTTAGTCATTTAACAATTTATATCTCGAGCCAAAGAAGCAATATCAATTACAAATTGGTTCCAAAGATTTATCATGCGCAAGTTATGCCGAGGTCGGTTGTCCTGATCTGACATAATATTTAAATTGTGCACTACCGAGCGTCGAAGGCACGAACAATAGATGCATGTATCTGCTACCGAGGCGTTCAGCCCACTATGCGGTTGCAGAATCACTCTGCGAACTACAAAATGGTCGCAGAGTGAATCAGCAGTGGGGAAGGTGTGGAGGAACGTTTGTGGTGCATTATGCGACCACAAATCAGTTCTGCAGTGCATTATACGACCGTAGAGTGTGTTTCGGGGTTTCATTTTTCTAGTTTTATAAACCCGACCCAATTCTTATAAAACACTATTGGGGACATTTTGAAGGGTTTCATCTTATATTTTAGAGATAGGTGAGAGCATCTTAGAGAGATAAAGTGAAGACCTAGTCATTTGTCCATCAATTCTTGTTCAAGGTTTGAAGATTTCACAAGGATCTTCCTAGGGCTTTAAAGAGGTATGAATTTCTAATACTAGTCTTCAATTTCGAGTTTGGATAAAGATGGGTGATTGGGTGTATGATTCTTGGGTGTCAGAGTATTATTTATACATACACATACCAATAAGGTTTCTGGAAAGATTGGTCTGGTCGGAAACGCATAGAACCTAGCTGGGGCGCTGACTGGAGGGTCCCCACCTGCCTGGCCTCCACCTCTAGGATGGCCCCTACCCACATGTCCTCCGCCTCTGGGAGGCCGTATAGCTGGTGTTGTAATCACGAGATCCTGGCCCTAATTTACCGCCTTGCCCTGAAGCCTGGGGCAAAATCTCTACACATGCCTGAAATCACCACACTTGAAACAACCTCTCGGTACGGTGATCTGCTGCCCTATAGTCCGACCCTGATGGCCCAAATACCTACCGGAAGAAACCTTCTGAGCGGGTGGGCGATATGAACTCTCTGGCGTGGCACTAAAATAGGCACTGGAAGAACTCTTATGACCGGGGTACCCACTGGAAGAACCTTGAATAGCTGGCGGGCGGTAAGAACTCTCTGGCATTGCACTGAAATAGGGTTGCGCTGGAATACCTCGAGGAGGTGGTGGTACCGGATATGGTGGCCTACTAGGCTGACCCCTCCCACAATGACCTCTTCCCCCAGTTGGGGAACCCCTGAACTGTCCAGAAAAATGGGACCTCTTGTCCCGCTGCATCTGCTCTCTACCCCTCTGATGTTAACCCTCAGTCTTCCGAGCTATCTTCACTACTAGCTGATAAGAAGTCGCCATCTCAATCTCCCGGGCCATAGTACCCTGAATACCTGAGTGAAACCCCACAACAAACCTCTCACTCGTGCCACTTCAGTGGGAAGTATCGTAAGTGCATGGCTAGACAACTCAGATAACCTCACCTCATAATCGGTCAGTGACATCTGTCCCTGCTGGAGCTGCTCAAACTGAAACCGCAACTTTTCCCTCTTAGAGGGTGGAATATACCTATCCAAGAATAGGCGTGTAAATTGGTCCCAAGTCATGGGAGGAGAACGTGTCGGCCTGCCAAGAAGATAAGACTGCAACCACTTACGGGCCCTGCCCTCCAACTGGAAAGTAGTGAAATGCACCCCGTGGCACTCCAATATCCTCATGTTGTGCAGTCTGTCCCTGCACCAATCAATGAAGTTCTGGAGATCCTCATGTCGCTCACCTCCGAAGACAAGAGGGTGTAGTCTAGTCCATCAATCCAATAGCTTCTGTGGCTCGCCGTATCACGCCCCAAACCTGAAGGGACGTGGCCGGCACCCGGTACCATACTCGGCCCGAGCGTAGCA
>AWOL01S0021865.1:6575-19058 GCA_000715115.1 Nicotiana otophora | reverse complement strand
GGGCCAGATTTTAAATACCCAATATTTAATAAATAAATAATTTATGAAAGTAATTAATAAATATAAAAGGTATAATTTGTGCACTGAAATAATTAAAAATAATAACTTACATTATAAAAATATAAAAAGTTATTGCATAAATAATATAATTATACATGAATATGGGCTATTATTGCAAAAATGTGCAATTAGCCAAAAAATGCAAATGTAATTACAAAACAATGCAGTAAAATATTTAAAAATATACATATTGGTGTAAATAATAAGTTAAGATGATTAAAACAACATAAAAATAATTTGGAGGGTAATTATTGGATATTTATATAATGGAATGCAGAAAGAAATTGGAAAATTATGGAAAATACCTGTGTATGCTTATATATATATATATATATATATATATATATATATATATATATATTTAAAATTATGAGGAAAAAATTGGATATCAACAGTCACAGTGAAGAACAGCTATCTATTGCTTCGTATTGATGACGTATTTGATCAGTTATAGGGTGCCATGGTATTTTCCAAGATTGATTTATGTTCTGGCAATCATCAGTTGAAAATTCGGGAGCCAGATATCGCGAAGACTGCTTTTAGGACTTGGTATGGTTACTACGAGTTCCTTGTGATGTCATTTGGGCTGACCAATGCCCCAACAACTTTTATGCACTTGATGTACAGTGTTTTCCGGCCTTATCTTGACTCTTTCATCATTGTGTGTTATTGATGACATTCTGGTGTACTCCCGGACTCGGGAGGATCATGAGCAGCACCTGAGGACTGTGCTTCATACCTTGAGAGAAAAGAAGTTATATGCAAAATTTCCAAAGTGTGAGTTTTGGCCAGACTCAGTGGCATTCTTCGGTCATGTAGTATCGAGTGATGGGATCCAGGTGGATCCGAAGAAGATTGAAGCAGTGCAGAGTTGGCCCAGACTGTCCTCAGCCGCATAGATCCGAAGTTTTCTTGGTTTGGCGGGGTATTACTATTAATTTGTAGAGGGTTTCTCATCTATTACAGCACCTATGACCAGGATGACCCAGAAGGGTGCTCCGTTCAGGTGGACAGAGGAGTGTGAGGAGAGCTTTCAGAAGCTCAAGACAGCTTTGACTACAACCCCAGTATTGGTATTGCCTACAAGTTCGGGGTCTTATACAGTTTATTGTGATGCATTGTGGATTAGTCTCAGTGCGGTGTTGATGCATGACGATAGGGTGATTGCCTACGCGTCCAGACAACTGAAGGTGCATGAAAAGAACTATCTTGTCCATGACCTTGAGTTAGTAGCTATTGTTCATGCCTTAAAGATTTGGCGGCACTATTTATACGGTGTCCCTTGTGAGATTTACACCGATCACCGGAGTTTGCAGCATCTGTTCAAACAGAAGGATCTTAACTTGCGTCAGTGGAGGTGGTTAGAGCTGCTTAAAGATTATGTTATCACCATTTTGTACCATCTCAGGAAGGCCAATGTGGTGGTTGATGCTTTGAATTGTCGGGCGAAGAGTTTGGGGAGTTAGCATATCTACCAATAGCAGAGAGGCCATTGGCATTGGACGTTCAGGCCTTAGCCAACCAGTTTGGTAGATTGAATATTTCTGAGCCGAGTCGAGTATTGGATTGTGTGGTCTCTCGGTCTTCTCTTTATGATCGTATCAGGGAGCGTCAATATCATGACCCCCATCTGCTTGTCCTTAAGGACATGGGTCAGCACGGTGATGCTAAGGAGGTCACTATTGGAGATGATGGTGCATTGAGGATGCAGGGCAAGCTTTGTATGCCCAATGTACATGGGTTGCGTGAGTTGATTCTCCATGAGGCTCACAGTTCACGATACTCCATTCATCCAGGTGTCGCGAAGATGTATCAGGACTTGAGGAAGCATTACTGGTGGAGGAGAATGAAGAAGGACATAGTGGACTATGTAGCTTGGTGTCTAAATTGCCAGCAGGTGAAGTATGAGCATCAGCGGCCAGGTGGGTTTCTTCAGAGGCTAGATATTCCGGAGTGGAAATGGGAGAGGATCACTATGGATTTTGTTGTTGGGCTTCCACGAACTCAGCGGAAGTTTGATGCAGTTTGGGTGATTATGGATAGGCTGACCAAGTCGGCTCATTTCATTCCTATGATGACTACTTATTCTCCCGAGCAGTTGGCTAGAATTTATATCCGAGAGATTGTCAGGCTTCATGGTGTACCGGTATCTATCATCTCTGACCAGGGTACGCAGTTTACATCACGGTTCTGGAGGGTTGTACAGTAGGAGTTGGGTACTCGGGTTGATTTGTGCACAACATTTCACCCTCAGATGGACGGACAGTCAGAGCGCATTATTCAGATACTGGAGGATATGCTATGCGCTTGTGTGATAGATTTTGGGGGTGTTTGGGACCAGTTCTTACCACTTGCGGAGTTTGCCTACAACAACAGTTATCAATCGATCATCCAGATGGCACCATATGAGGTTCTGTATGGTAGGCAGTGTCGATTTCCATTGGGTTAGTTCAAGCCGGGTGAGGCTAGATTATTGGGTACATACTTGGTTCAGGATACCCTGGATAAGGTGAAGGTGATTCAGGATCGACTTCACATAGCCCAGACCAGACAGAAGAGTTATGCAAATCGGAGGGTTCGCGATGTTGCATTCATGGTTGGGGAACGGATCTTGCTCCGAGTTTTGCCCATGAAGGCTATTATGAGGTTCGGAAAGAAGGGCAAGCTGAGCCCAAGGTTTATCGTACCATTCGAGGTGTTGTGGCGTGTTGGGGAGGTTGCTTATGAGCTTGCCTTGCCTCCCAGTCTAGCAGGAGTTCACCCAGTATTCTATGTTTCTATGCTCAGGAAGTATCTTTGTGATCTGTCTCATATGTTGGATTTTAGCTCAGTCCAGTTGGACAAGGACTTATCTTATGTTGAGGAGCCGGTGGCTATTTTGGACAGGCAGGTTCGAAAGCTGAGGTCAAAGAATATTGCTTCCATGAAGGTTCAGTGGAAGGGCCAGCCGGTCGAGGAGGCGATTTGGGAGACCGAGCATGATATGTGCAGCAGTTATCCTCATGTTTTCACCATTTCAGGTATGTCTTTATACTCGTTTGAGGACGAACGATTATTTTAAGAGGGGGAGGATGTAACGACCAGACCGGTCATTTTGAATGTATTAGCCTCGATCCCCTATTTACTGCTTTCCCTGTATCTTTTTCTGCTTATGTGACTTGCCGGGAGGTTTTATTTTTGATTTTAAAGTGTTTTGGGATACTTAGTCCCTAAACGGAAGCTTAAGCCTTAGGATTTTGACCGTAGTATGAACTGTGTAAAGATGACTTCGGAATAGACTTTCGTTGGTTCTATTAGCTCTGTTGGGTGATTTTCAGCTTAGATGCGTGTTCGGATTGTGTTTAGGAGGTTTGTAGCTGATTTAGTTTGAAATGGCGAAAGTCGAATTTTTAGAGATTTTTGAACGGTAGTGAACTTTTTAATATTGGGGTCGGAATCCGATTCCGGAAGTTGGAGTAGGTCCGTAATGATGAATATGACTTGAAGTTTCAAATTCATTAAGTTTGGATTGGAGGGTGATTCGTGTTTTTGTTGTTGTTTTAGGTGTTTTAAGGGCTCGACTATGTTCGTATGGTATTTTAGGACTGGTAGGTACATTTCGTCGGGGTCCCGGGGGCCTTGGGTGAGTTTCGGATGCTTAACAGATCATTTTGGACTTGTGAAGAATTGCAGAATTTTCTGGTTCTCCAATTGCTAGTTTCCTTCTTCACGTTCGCGAGGGGATATCCGTGTTCGCAAAAAGGAACTGGTGGTAGGTGGGATTTGTTCTTTGCATTCGCGAAGCCCTGAGGTAAATGGTCTACGTGTTCGCGATGAGGTCTCGCGTTCGCGTTGAGAAAGTTGGTCGACTAAGTCTCCAGGCCACTTTCTTTTTATCTTTTTCACTTCGCTTTTTCTTTCTAATAAATATTGCACTCTTTTTTAGTTTTTTAGTTTTAGTATTTTTTGCAACTATTTTTTCTTTTCATTTGTATTCTTTTTGTTTTTTCTAGTAACAACCTCTCATTTTTGTTCACTTTATGATATTTTACCATAATTCTTTATTTTTTAAAATTTTATTGTTTTACGTAAAGTCATTTCGTCCAAAACATTTGTCATTTTTCACTTTATTTTATTTTTTCCATTTAATTGTTATTTTTTTAATTTATATTTTTTCTTTGTAATAAAATTTTGCACTTTTTAAGTCTTTTTTATTATTATTATTTTTTTTTTGTAATTATTTGTTTTTGTTATTTTATTATGTTTTACTCTTTCCTCACCTTTTTTTGTCTTAAATTTTATTATTTTTTGATGTATTTGTTTATATTTTTCTTAATTTTATTTTTCACTAAAATCTCTTTGTCCAAAATATCTGTCTTGTTTTTCCCTTGTTTATTATTATTTTTATCTTAGTTT
The DNA here is from genome assembly GCA_000715115.1 of Nicotiana otophora. Taxonomy (NCBI): domain Eukaryota; kingdom Viridiplantae; phylum Streptophyta; class Magnoliopsida; order Solanales; family Solanaceae; genus Nicotiana; species Nicotiana otophora. The sequence continues at coordinate 14,603 of AWOL01S0021865.1, read as the reverse complement.
TTCTATTAGCTTTTCAGTACTCTTCCGCTAAAACTTTTATCGCTTTCTTCTATTTTGATTTTATTTTTATTCTTTCAACATAAATAATCAAGTTCTTAAATTAAACACTTTCTTCTATGGAGTGTTTCACGGTGTTCGAGGAAGTTCACGGCGTCAAAGCTTCAAGGCTGAACTTCGACATAGGGTGGAAGGTGGGGTGGGGGGATGCGATACATGAAGTTCATCGTTGGGGTTGGGGTGGGGGGGTTTGAGATACGCAGCCTGTGTAGGGTAACTAATGCGTGTGTAGCAGTTTTTCTATTAAATGCCTAATATCAAGGGATCCTTAATTATCACTAATTCTATATAATTGATAAATTGTATATAAATTTATAATTAAGTTAAAACCTAAATAATAAAGGTAAATAAGTACACATAAGTAAAATTTTATTTTGGCATCTCTTCTGGATATATTCTAATATAATAATACATTGAACAAACAACAATTACTATGCCTTCTTTTCTATCTAATTGAGGTCTATTATATGGATATCCACACTATTTATATCGCTCCTATTAGATTCGTCTCGATACAATATTTAAAATAAAATAAAAACTAAGTCCCCAAACACTAGACGTTTTCACATTTATTTACTAGCACATATATCTCTAACTAGGCTAAAGGGAACTTTCAAGTTAACATTTGAACCTAAAGTGAATTCCAACTACTCTTTCTATCCCATTTTACATGACATATTTTGTTCGAAAAAGAATAATATATTTATATATTTATTTATAATTTAATTTTAAACTTATAATATTAACTTTAATAGAATTATTTAATAGTCACAGTACTGTTCATGGCATGCTTTTCCAACAAATTAAAGTTTTCTTTGTTTTTAACTTCATGCCCAGTCTAATGTTGTACATAAAATTGGTCAAAATGAGTAATTGATATGCCTATATGAATATTTTTTGTCACGACCCAAAATTCGCATGTCGTGATGGCGCTTATCTCAATACTAGGCAAGCCGACAATCTCAATAACCCACAATTTCTCTTAAGTTTGAAAACATAATACTTTTATTCAATATAACAATCTCACAAATACTAATATAAAACTCTCCCAAAACCCAGTGTCACTGAGTACATGAGCATCTAAATAGTAACAATGATGTCACGACACGAAATTTTTCACCGACGGGACCGTAATGGCGCCTAACATTTCACTTGCTAGGCAAGCCAACGTTAGAAAATCGTTAAACCAATTTCTTATTTCCATTTAGTAAATAACAATAATTAACTAAGATAAAATATAATAAGTACGGAATATCATAAAACTGTATTAATTACTACCACCCGGATCTGGAGTCACAATTCACGAGCATTCTAGAATTTACTACAAGTAATAGTCTGAAAGAAATACAACTGTCTGAATGAAAGAAACAGTATAATAGAAAGGATAGACAGGGACTTCAAGGTTTGTGAACGCCGACAGATCTACCTTGAGTCTCCGGACAGCGGACCAATAGCAAAATCTCGATCAACCCGAGCCGGTATCAAAATCTGCACAGAAAGTGCAGAGTGCAGTATCAGTACAACCGACCCCATGTACTAGTAAGTGTCGAGCCTAACCTCGACGAAGTAGTGACGAGGCTAAGGTAAGGCACCTATAAATCAACCTGTACAATTTAACAGTATATATACAAATAACAGAAATGAAGAACTAAACAGGAATTTTCAGGAGGGAAACATACTGAGGGGAATACAAGATAAAGAACTACAACAGAATAATCACCGGAGCAATCAATATACCATGAATCAATAGGAATATGAATATAGTAAGAAAAATGCACGGCATCACCCTTCGTGCTTTTACTCTCAATCTCACCATAAAATTAATAGAAACGGCATGGCATCACCCTTCGTGCATTAACACTCACAATATGGCACGACATCACCCTTCGTTCTTTAACACTCACAATATGACACGACATCACCCTTCATGCATTAACACTCTCCCTTACCATAATGCAATGTATAAATAGCAACATGGAGATAGAATAACAAGTGCAAACCTTACTTCAGCATTTGGTTCTATAATATCAATCTCAACTTTGAAATAAAAACTCAATTATAACCAGAAAATTCATAAACATGATAAGAACGATAAATTGAACAACACTAGTATAACACATAGCAATTAGGTATAGGAATGATACAATATAAGAAAAATAGAGAAACATGAAAAACAGGTAAATTGGCGGCGCATAAGTACTCGTCACCTCACATATACGCCGCTCACATGAATTTCACTTAGCAAGTAATCTAAGGTTCCTAATTCCCTCAAGTCAAGGTTAGACACAATACTTACCTCGCTACGAAGGCCATTTAATTCTCAATCACAGCTTTTCATTTGGGATTCACCTCCAAACCACTCATATCTGTTCAAAAATGACTCAATAATATCAAATACTGCTAAAGGAATCAATGATATTGCATAAATTATATTTTCTAAATTTTCCTCCTAAAAGTCGAAAAATTGACCCCGGGCCCGCTTGGTCAAAACCCGAGATTCGGGCCAAAATCCATTTACCCATTCACCCCCGAGCCCGAATATATAATTGGTTTTGGAATCCGACCCCAAATTGAAGTCTAAATCCCCAAATTTCCGAAATCCCTAGTTTCTACCCTAACCCCTAATTCTACCATGGAAACTCTAGATTTTAGGTTGCATATTGAAGAAATATAATGGATAATTGAAAGAAAATGGTTTAGAATCACTTACCAATACTTTGGGGAAGAAATGACTCTAGAAAAATCGCCTTACACCGTTTGGTTTTTGAGAATAATGAATTTTTGGCTAAAATCCCGTTTTTGGATTCTGTTAAGTGCTGGGCGACAGTGTTCATCGCGTTCGCGAGAGCACTGTCACGTTCGCGAAGGGTAATGGCTGCCAAGCCTTCGCGTTCGCGAGACCCAGCTCGCGTTCACGATGGTTACTCCCCCTGGCCTTTGCGTTTGCAAGGCATTGCTCGCGTTCGCGATGAAGGAACGGCGGACTCCCCCTCCCCAATGCCTAACACTACGCGTTCGCGATGGGCTTGTCGCGTTCACGAAGGGTAACACCCCCATCACTTCGCGTTCGCGACCAAGCCTTCACGTTCACGAAAAAGAAATCCCTGTCTCATCAGTTTACTCTCCGCGTTCGCGAGAGGACCTTCGCGAATGCAAAGAAGGATATGCCAGAACCCAGACTCTGCAGAAAAAAACCAGATTTCCAAAGTCCAAAATATCCTGTGACTTATCCGAAACTGACCCGAGCTCTCGGGATTCCAAACCAAACATGCACACAAGTCTAAAAACATCATACGGACCTGCTCGCATGATCAAATTGCCAAAATAATACCTAAAACTACGAATTTTACACCAAATCAAATGAAATTCTCAAGAACACTTTAAAATTTCTATTTTCTCATCTGCACGTCCGAATCACGTCAAATCAACTCTGTTTCTCACCAAATTTCACAGACATGTCTTAAATATCATAATGAACCTATACCGGGCTTCTGAACTAAAATACAGACCCGATACTAATAATGCCAAATATCAATCAATTCTTAAAATTAAATAATTTCCAACCTTTTAATTTTTATCAAAAAATCATAACTCAAGCTACGGACCTCCGAATTCGATTCCGGGGATACGCCCAGGTCCCATAATTCGACATGGACCCACCGGGATTGTCATAATACGGATCCGAGCTCGTTTACCAAAAAAGTTGACCGAAGTCAACTAAAATAAACTTTTAAGGCAAAAAATCTTATTTTCATTAGTTTTCAACATAAAAGCTTTCCGAAAACATGCCCGAACTGTGCACGTAAATCGAGGAGGGTAAAAATGAGATTTTAAGGTTTAAGAGCGCAGATTTGAGTTCTAAAACATAAGATAACCTTTTGGGTCATCACATTCTCCACCTCTAAAACAACTGTTCGTCCTCGAACGGACCTAGAAAAGTACCTGGGCTGGTGAAAAGGTAGGGATATCTACTCCGCATATCGGACTCGGACTCCCAAGTAGTTGCATCAATAGGCTGACCTCTCCACTGTACTCGAACTGAAGGGTAACTCTTTGATCTCAACTGGCGAACTTGCCGAGCAAGAATTGCCACCGGCTCCTCCTCATAAGTCTAATCCTTGTCCAACTAGACAGAGTTGAAATCTAACACATGGGATGGATCGCCGTGATACTTTCGAAGCATGGAAACATAGAATACCGGATGAACAACTGCTAAACTAGGTGGCAACGCAATCCTGTAATCCACCTCTCACACTCTCTTTTGGAATCTCAAAAGGTCCGATATACCTAGGGCTCAACTTACCCTTCTTTCTGAACCTTATTACACCCTTCATAGGGTGATACCCGAAGTAACACTCTCTCTCCGACCATGAATGCAACATCACGAACTCTACGGTTGGCATAACTCTTCTTCCTGGACTGAGCTGTACGAAGTCGATCCTGAATAATCTTGACCTTATCCAAGGCATCCTGTACTAAGTCTGTGCCAACAACCGACCCTCTCCCGGCTCAAACCACCCAACTGGACACCAACACCACCTACCATATAATGCCTCATAGGGAGCCATCTGAATGCTCGACTGGTAACTGTAGTTATAGGTGAACTCTGCAAGGGGCAAGAACTGATCCCACGATCCTCCGAAGTCTATAACACAAGCACAGAGCATATCCTCCAAGAACTGAATAGTACGCTCGGGCTGGCCGTTCGTTTGAGGATGAAATGTTGTGCTCAACTCAACCCGCGTACCCAACTCACGCTGAACTACCCTGTAAAAGTGCAAGGTAAACTGCGTACCTCAATCAGAAATGATAGATACGGGCACACCGTGAAGACAGACGATCTCACGAATCTAAATCTCTACCAACCGCTCTGAGGAATAGGTAACTGCCACAGGANCACCGGCTCCTCCTCATAAGTCTAATCCTTGTCCAACTAGACAGAGTTGAAATCTAACACATGGGATGGATCGCCGTGATACTTTCGAAGCATGGAAACATAGAATACCGGATGAACAACTGCTAAACTAGGTGGCAACGCAATCCTGTAATCCACCTCTCACACTCTCTTTTGGAATCTCAAAAGGTCCGATATACCTAGGGCTCAACTTACCCTTCTTTCTGAACCTTATTACACCCTTCATAGGGTGATACCCGAAGTAACACTCTCTCTCCGACCATGAATGCAACATCACGAACTCTACGGTTGGCATAACTCTTCTTCCTGGACTGAGCTGTACGAAGTCGATCCTGAATAATCTTGACCTTATCCAAGGCATCCTGTACTAAGTCTGTGCCCAACAACCGAGCCTCTCCCGGCTCGAACCACCCAACTAGCGAACAACATCGCCTTCCGTATAATGCCTCATATGGAGCCATCTGAATGCTCGACTGGTAACTATTATTATAAGCAAACTCCGCAAATGGCAAGAAATGATCCGAGAACCTCCAAAGTCTATAACACAAGCGCGAAGCATATCCTCCAATATCTGAATAGTGCGCTATGACTGCCCGTCCGTCTGAGGATGGAATGAGGTGCTCAGCTCAACCCGCATACCCAACTCACATTGTACTGCCCTCCAGAAGTGCCAGGTTAATTGTTTACCTCAGTCAGATATAATGGACACAGGCACACCGTGAAGACGGACGATCTCCCGGATGTAAATCTCTACCAACCGCTCCGAGTAATAGGTAACTGCCATAAGAATGAAATGCGCTGACTTAGTCATCCTATCCACAATAACCCACACGGCGTCGAATTTCCTCTGAGTCCGTGGGAGTCCAACAACAAAATCCATAGTGATACGCTCCCACTTCCACTCAGGAATCTCTAACCTCTGAAGTAAACCACCAGGTCTCTGATGCTCACACTTTACCTTCTGGAAATTTAGGCACCGAGTTACATAGGCAACTATGTCTTTCTTCATCCTCCTCCACCAATAATGCTGTCGCAGGTCCGGGTACATCTTGGCAGCGCCCGGGTGAATAGAATACCGAGAACTGTGAGCCTCCTCAAGGATCAACTCACGAAGCCCATCCACATTAGGCACACAAATACGACCCTGTATCCTTAAAACTCCGTCATCTCCAACAGTAACCTACTTGGCACCACCGTGCCGCACTGTGTCTCTAAGGACAAGTAAAGGAGGATTGTTATCATACCGATCTCTGATGTGCTGAAACAAAGAAGACCGAGCAACTGTACAAGCTAGGACACGGCTGGGCTCAGAAATATCCAACCGCACAAACTAGTTGGCCAAGGCCTGAACATCCAATGCAAGCGGTCTCTCACCAATTAGAATATATGCAAGGCTACCCATACTGACTAACTTTCTACTCAAAGCATCGACCACCACATTGGCCTTCCCGAGATGATACAATATGGTGATATCATAGTCTTTCAATAGCTCCAGCCACCTCCTCTGCCTCAAATTGAGTTCCTTCTGCTTGAACAAATACTGCAAGCTCCTATGATCAGTGAATACCTCAAATGGCACACCGTAAAGATAGTGCCTCCAAATCTTCAGCGCCTGAACAATGGTTGCCAGCTCTAGATCATGAATAGGGTAATTCTTCTTGTGAACCTTCATCTACCGCGAAGCATATGCACCAACCTTGCCACCCTACATCAACACCGCACCCAGACCAATACAGGATGCATCACAATATACTGTATAAGATCTTGTACATGTGGGTAACACCAATACCGGTGCCATAGTCAAAGCTGTCTTGAGCTTCTAAAAGCTCGCTTCACACTCGCTTGACCACCTGAAAGGGGCACCCTTAAGGGTTAATCTGGTCAACGAGGCTGCTATGGATGAAAACCCCTCCACAAATCGACGGTAATAGCCCGCCAAACTCAGAAAACTACGGATCTCTATAGCTGATGTGGGTTTAGGCAAGTTCTGGACTGCTTCAATCTTCTTAGGATCTACCTGAACACCCTCTGCTGATACAACGTGACCCAAGAAAGTAACTGAACTCAACCAAAACTCACATTTTGAGAACTTAACATATAATTGGCTGTCTTTCAGAGTCTGAAGAACGATTCGAATGTGCTGCTCATGCTCCTCTCGATTGTGGGAGTAGATCAAGATATCATCAATAAACACAACCATAAAGGAATCCAAGTAGGGTTTGAACACCCGGTTCATCAAATCCATGAATGATGTTGGGGCATTTGTCAGCCCAAATGATATCACTAGAAACTCATAATGACCCATACCGAGTCCGAAAAGCTATCTTAGGAATATCAGATGCTCTAATCCTCAACTGATGGTAGACATATCTCAAATTCTTTGAAAATACCTTGTCACCATGAAGCTGATCAAATAGATCATCAATCCTCGGCAATGGATACTTATTCTTGATGGTGACTTTGTTCAACTGCCGATAGTCTATACACATCCTCATCGATCCATCTTTCTTCCTCACAAACAACACAGGTGCACCCCAGGGTGAGATACTAGGTCTAATGAAGCCCTTATAAAGCAAATCTTGCAACTGCTCCTTCAATTCTTTCAACTCTGGCGGGGCTATGTGGTATGACAGAATGGAAATAGGCTAAGTGCCCGGAGCCAAATCAATGCAGAAATCAATATCTCTGTTGGGTGGCATCCCTGGCAGGTCTGCAGGAAACACCTCTGGAAACTCACGAACAACTGGTACCGAATCTATGGAAGGAACCTCCACACTAGAATCGCGGACATAAGCCAAATAAGATAGACACCCCTTCTCGACCATATGTCGAGCCTTCACATAAGAGATAACCTTGCTGGCAGAATCGCTAAGATTCCCTCTCTACTCTAATCGAGGAAACCCTGCAAGTCTAAGGTCACCGTCTTGGCGTGACAATCTAATATAGCATGATAAGGTGACAACCAATCCATACCCAGTATGACATCAAAATCAACCATGTCGAGAAGTAAAAGATCTACACGAGTCTCAAGACTCCCAATGGTGACCACACACGAA
>AWOL01S0021864.1:12825-23328 GCA_000715115.1 Nicotiana otophora | reverse complement strand
ATACAAGGTTAGGCAGGCCACTTACCTCGAACCAAGCTCAATCAATCGGTAACAATGCCTTTTTCACGAATATCCGACTCTAAATGGCCCAAATCTATCCAAAAACAATTACATAACATTTACAACTATAATAGACTAATCTAATTAATGAAATCAAGATTATAATAAAAATTCCGAAATCCGTCCTAAAAAGTCGACCCAGGCTCATGTCTCGGAATCGGACCAAAGTCACAAAATACGAACACCCATTCACTCACGAGTCTAACCATATAAAAATTACTCAAATCCGACCACAAATTTCCTTTCAAAACTCGAAATCTTTGTTGAAGAAGTTCTTCCAAAAGTTTCCCAATTTCAACCCCAAAATCCGAAATTAAAAAGCAAATAAATGATAGATTAGTGGGATATAACCAAAATGGAGTGTAGAATCATTACCCAATCAATATCTCTGAAAATCCCTCAATATCTCATCCAAATCTGAGTTTGTAAAGTCCAAAATGACAAAAACCACGAAGCGCTTCGGTTTTAAGCACTGCCCAGGCATTTCCGCACCTACGGAGCCTGGGCTCGCACCTGCGGGTACGCTTGTGCGGAAAATCTACGCTTCTGCACAAACCACTTATTCCCTCTGCCTTTGCACCTGCGACGAAAGGGCCACACCTGCTCGTGCATGCCTGCGGAAATCCTGTGCGCTTCTGCGGTCTCACTTCGCACTTGCTTTCAGCCTTGCGCATCTGCGGGCATCGAATATGCGGCCATTTTCACGCACCTATGACCCTTGACCAATCCACCCAACTCCACTTCTGCGCCATATAGCTCGCACCTGCGGGCTCGCACTTGCGGGCAGACTTGCGTAGGTGCTTATACCAGAACCAGCCCAGCACCAAAAAATCTTCCAAGTCCAAAAATGATCTAATAACCATCCAAACCTCACCCGATACCCCCGGGACCTCAACCAAGCATACCAACCAATCATAAAATACCATACGAACTTAGTCAAGCCCTCAAACCACATCAAACAACGCTAAAATCACAATTCATCCTCTGATTCAAACTTAAAGAACTTACAACTTCCAAATTTGACAACCGATGCCGAAACCAACCACGTCCGATTGACCTAAAAATTTGCACACAAATGATATTCAACATTACGGACCTACTCTAGCTTCCGGAATTGGGATCCGACCCCGATATCAAAATTTCCACTACCGGTCCAAATCTCCAAAAATTCAACTTTCGCCATTTCAAGCCTAATTAAGCTACGGACCTCCAAAACACTATTCGTACACGCCCCTATGTCCAAAATCACCTAACGAAGCTAACAGAACCGACATAGGAGTCGTCTTCACACAGTTCCGACTACGGTCCAAATCTTAAGGCTTAAACCTCCATTTAGGGACTAAGTGTCCCAAAATACTCCAAAATTTAAAACGAACCCTCCCGGCAAGTTACAATAGCAGAAATAGATATGGAAAAAGCAATTAATAGGGGATCAGGGCTATAACTCTCAAAACGACCGGCCGGGTCGTTACATCCTTCCCCACTAAAAACAATCGTTCGTCCTCGAACGAGCATAAAGACATACCTGAAGTGGTGAAAAGGTGAGGATAACGGCTGCGCATAACATGCTCGGTCTCATAAGTTGCCTCCTCGACCGGCTGACCCCTCCACTGCACCTTTACTGAAGCAATGTTCTTTGACCTTAGCTTTCTGACCTGCTTGTCTAAAATAGCCACTGGCTCCTCAACATAAGATAGATCCTTGTCCAACTGGACTGAGCTGAAATCCAACACATGGGACGGATCGCCGTGATACTTCCGGAGCATCGAAACATGAAATACCGGATGAACTCCTACTATGCTAGGAGGTAAGGCAAGCTCATAAGAAACTTCCCTAACTCAACACAACACCTCAAATTGTGGAATAAACCTTAGGCTCAGCTTGCCCCTCTTTTCAAACCTCATAACGCTCTTCATAGGCTAAACCCGGAGCAAGACCCGCTCTCCAACCATGAATGCAACATCGCGAACCTTTCGGTCTGCATAAATCTTCTGTCTGGACTGGGCCGTGCGAAGTCTATCCTGAATCACCTTAACCTTCTCCAAGGAATCCTGAACCATGTATGTACCCAACAATCTAGCCTCGTCTGGCTCAAACCATCCAATCAGGGACCGATACCGCCTACCATACAGAGCCTCATACGGTGCCATCAGAATGCTGGACTGATAACTGTTGTTGTAGGCAAACTCTACAAATGGCAATAACGGATCCCAAGCATCCTCAAAAGCTATCACACACGCACGGAGGATATCCTCCATTATCTGAATAGTGCGCTCTGACTGTCCGTCTGTCTAAGGGTGAAATGCTGTGCTCAACTTAACCCCAGTACCCAACTCCTGCTGTACAGCTCTCCAGAACCGTGATGTAAACTGCATACCCCGGTCAGCGATGATAGATACTGATACTCCATGAAGTTTGACGATTGCGCGGATGTAAATTCGAGCTAGCTGCTCGGAAGAATAGTTAGTCATCACAAGAATGAAATGAGCTGACTTGGTCAGCCTATCCACAATCACCCAAAATGCATCAAACCTCCGCTAAGTCCGTGGGAGTCCAACAACGAAATCCATAGTGATCCGCTCCTATTTCCACTCCGGAATCTCTAACTTCTGAAGAAACCCACCCGTCCGCTGATGCTCATACTTCACCTGCTGGCAATTTAGGCACCGAGCTACATACTCCATTATGTCCTTATTCATTCTCCTTGACCAGTAGTGCTGCCTCAAGTCCAGATACATCTTCGCGGCGCCCGGATGAATAGTGTACTGTGAGCTATGAGCCTCCTGAAGAATAAACTCATGCAAACCATCTACATTAGGCACATATAGCCTGCCCTGTATCCTCAATGCACCATCATCCCCAATAATGAACTCCTTAGCATTACCGTGTTGGACCGTGTCCTTAAGGACAAGAAGATGGGGGTCATCATAATGACGCTCCCTAATACGATCATAAAGAAAAGACGGAGAGACCACACAAGCCAATATTTAACTCGCCTCAGAAATATCCAATCTCACAAACTGGCTGGCTAAGGCCTGAACATCTAACGCCAATGGCCTCGTTGCTGCTGGTAGATAGGACAAACTTCCCAAACTCTCCGCCCGGCGACTCAAAGCATCGGCCACCACATTGGCCTTCCCAGGATGGTACAAAATGGTGATATCATAATCCTTACGTAGCTCCAACCACCTCCGCTGACGCAAGTTAAGATCTTTTTGCTTAAATAGATGCTACAAATTATGATGATCGGTGTAAATCTCACAAGGAACACCATACAAATAATGCCGCCAAATCTTCAAGGTATGAACAATAGTTGCTAACTCAAGATCATGGATAGAATAGTTCTTTTCATGTACCTTCAAATGTCTGGATGCGTAGGCAATCACCCTACCGTCCTACATCAACAACACGCTGAGACCAATCCGCGATGCATCACAATATACAATATAAGACTCAGACCCTATAGGCAATACCAATACTGAGGCTATAGTCAAAGCTGTCTTGAGCTTCTGAAAGATCTCCTTGCATTCCTCTGTCCATCTGAACGGAGCACCCTTCTAGGTCAGCCTCGTCATAGGTGCTGCAATAGATGAAAATCCCTCTACAAAGTGACGGTAATACCTTGCCAAACCAAGAAAACTCCGAATCTCTGTAGCTGAGGACGGTATGGGCCAACTCTGCACTGCTTCAAACTTCTTCGGATCCACCTGGATCCCATCACTCGATACTATATGACCCAAGAATGACACTGAATCTAGACAAAACTCACACTTTGAAATATTTTGCATATAATTTCTTTTCTCTCAAGGTCTGAAACGCAGTCCTCAAGTGTTGCTCGTGATCCTCCCGTGTCCGGGAGTACACCAGAATGTCGTCAATAAACACAATGACGAATGATTCATGATAAGGCCGGAACACACTGTGCATCAAGTGCATAAAAGCTGTTGGGGCATTGGTCAGCCCAAACGACATCACAAGGAACTCGTAGTGGCCATACCGAGTCCTGAAGGCAGTCTTCAGTATTTCTGGCTCCTGAATCATCAACTGATGATAGCCTGAACGTAAGTCAATCTTGGAAAACACTATGGCACCCTGTAACTGATCAAATAAGTCATCAATACGAGGCAATATATACATGTTCTTCACTGTGACTTTGTTCAACTGGCGGTAATCAATACACATCCGCATAGAACCATCCTTCTTCTTCACCAATAAGACAGGAGCACCCCAAGGTGACACACTGAGCCGAATGAAGCCCTTATCAAGCAACTCCTGTAACTGCTCCTTCAACTCCTTCAATTCAGGAGGAGCCATACGATATGGAGGAATAGAGATGGGCTGAGTGCCTGGCAATAAATAAATGCCAAAATCAATATCTCTGTCGGGTGACATGCCCGGAAGATCAGCTGGAAACACATCTGGAAAGTCCCTCACTATTGGAACTGACTCAATTGTAGGGGTATCAATACTGGCATCTCTCACATAAGCTATATACGCGTCACACCCCTTCTCAACCATTCGTTGAGCTCTAAGAAAAGAAATAACTCTAATGGGAATATACTCTAAGGTACCTCTCCACTCTAATCGCGGTAAACCTGGCATAGCCAGCGTCACGGTCTTAGCGTGACAATCAAGAATAACATAATGTTGAGACAACCAGTCCATACCCAAAATAATATCAAAGTTCACCATCCTGAGCAATAATAAATCAGCTCTGGTCTTAAAACCACTAAGAGCAATCAAACACGACCAATACACGCGGTCCACAACAAGAGAATCTCCCACATGAGTAGACACATAAATAGGGGAACTCAAAGAATCTCGAGATACGCCCAAATATGGGGTAAAATAAGAGGACACATCAGAATATGTAGAGCCTGGGTCAAATAATACCGACGCATCTCTATGACAGACTGGAACAATACTTGTAATGATAGAATCAGAAGCGACTGCCTCTGTACGAGCAGGAAGGGAAAAATATCTGGCCTGGCCTTCCCCTCTAGGGCAACCTCTACCTCCCCGACCTCCATCTCGGGCTCGCTGAGCAGGTGGGGTGGCAGCTGGTGTTGTAATCATAGCCTGAGAACCCGGTGGAGCACGTTGTGGCTGAGAAGTCTGTGGAGGTATACCCCTCCTAAATCTGGGGCAATCCCTCACCATATGGTGAGTGTCGCAACTCTCAAAACAAGATCTAAGAGGGCGTGGCTGGTATGACTGGCTCGGGCTCGATCTGTTGGACTGGCCGCTAATAGCACCCCGAGAAGGAGGCACACTAGATACTGGCGGTGCATAATAAGGCTCCTGGGGCCTAGAAGGAGCTGGAACACCGCCGGCGGCTGGAAGAGCTAAATGAATGGGGCGGCTAACATAACCCCTACCATGGCGAGCTGCTGGGACACGAGCTCCATAATAATAACCAGTCTCTCGAGGCCTCTCTCTCCTCTCTATCCCGGGCAAGCATGCCCTCCAATCTCTTGGCAATACTCACAACTTGCTGATAAGAAATATCCATCTCTAATTCCTTGGCCATACTAATCCGGATGCTGGGGTGGAGTCCATAAATAAACTGTCGAACCCTGTCTCGAAATGTGGCAACCAAGGCCGGTGCATATCGGGCCAAATCATTGAAGTGAACTGCATACTCTGACATAGTCATAGCACCCTGACACAGCTGCTCAAACTCCGCGCGCCATAAGTCCCTGAGGCTCTGAGGGACATACTCTCTCAAAAACATGTCCGAGAACTGAGTCCATGTAAGTGAAGCTGCCTCATCTGGACTACTCAGCTCATAAGCACGCCACCACTGATAGGCTGATCCTCTAAGATGGAATGTAGTAAAAGAAACCCCACTCAACTCCACTATGCCCATAGTACGGAGAATACGATGACACTCCTCTAGAAAACCCTGAACATTAGTTGTATCCAATCCGCTGAAGGTAGGTGGGTGGTACTTCTTGTACCTCACAAGTTTGAGCTGCTCCACCTCAGAAGTTGTTGCCCTAACCTCGAGTTGAGTTGTAGCTAGTGTTGTATTGTTACAATCTCTGGAACTTGGTCGACCTGAACCCACTGCTTTTGGAGTACCGGCGATGGGAGTCTGTGCTCTTCCCCCAGCCTGAGATGTGACAGGAGCTAGTGGAATCAATACAGCCTGAGCTAAGGTGCTGAACATGCTCAGAAACTGGGCTAGAGTCTCCTGGAGGGCTGGTGGAGAAACAGGTGCCTCAGGTGTCTGCCCTCCAACTGGAGCTACTGGGGGCTCCTCTGTAGTAGCTCGTGTGGGTGCTCTAGCTACACCACGTGGATGTCCTTGGCCTCAACCCCGGCCCCGGCCTCTCGCGGCTCTAGCAGCGGGCGCGGGTGCCTGGTCATCAGATCCGCTTGTACGTGTCCTCACCATATGTGATAGAATAAAATACAGAAGTTTAGAATTTGAAGTCAACAATTTTCGCATGACAAGGATTTTCAAGGTAGTGAAATTTTTCTAACAGTTCCATAGCCTCTCGAAGATAAGTACAGGCGTCTCCGTATCGATCCACGAGACTCTAATAAACCGGTTTGTGACTCACGACACCTATGAAACTAAAGCTCTGATACCAACTTGTCACGACCCAAATTCCCCTCCGTGTGACGTCACGATGGCACCTAGTCTCTATAACTAGGTAAGCCGAACATTTGCGTAATAATAAATGAAAACATAAATTTAACCATCTATTCAAAATACACAACAATCCCAAAAACCCGAAACATCATGAATCACAAACTACCGAAGGGAAATCTAGTATCTCTATACATCAGAGTCTAAGAAAAGAAATAAATACAGAAGATAATGGACATGGGGAAGAGTAGAAGGGGACTCTGAGGTCTGCAGATGCGACAGATATACCTTGAAGTTTCCAAAGCAAAGCTGTCCCAGCTCACTGATAGTGCGACTGATAAGGAGCACCAGGATCTGCACACGAAAAATATGTGCAGAGAGTAGCATGAGTATACCACAATCGGTACCCAGTAAGTGCCAAGCCTAACCTCGGTCGAGTAGTGATGAGGTCAGGTCAGGGCCCTACTGGTATATATATAATAATAAAGCAAGGCAAGAATGAAATATCGCAGTAAAATAAGGACTAAAATTTAACAAGAAAGAATTCATAGAAGATAACAGCTCAGTACACAGAAATATAATAGAGGATCTCCCGAGATGCCGTCTCGTAGTCTCAAACGTAAATGTGCAGGGGGATCTACCAAAATACCGTTCCATATTCCCAAAGTAAATATGCAGAACAGGGGAGATCTACCGAAATACCGTTCCATAGTCCCAAAGTAAGTATGGAGAGCAGGGGGATCTACCGGAATACCGTTCCGTAGTCCCAAAGTAAATATGCAGAGCAGGGGGATCTACCGGAATACCGTTCCGTAGTCCCAAAGTAAATATGCAGAGCAGGGGGATCTACCGGAATACCGTTTCGTAGTCCCAAAATAAATATGCAGAGCAGGGGTATCTATCGGAATACTGTTCCGTAGTCCCAAAGTAAATATGCAGCTCAAACAATAGAACTCGACAATTACAACACGAAATCTTACAAATTAGACTAAGTACATGTCAAGGAAAAATATGAAATCAACTAGGCATGCTTCACAGAGTTCAAATAAGCAGCTAAAGCACGTAGACATGCTATATTAGACTAAACAGGATAGCTACACATATTGGGATAGTTCAATTAAGAATGAAGACATGCTAATACTCATTTAAATGGTATAACTCAATTTAAAAGAAGAATAGATTACTACTCAGTAAAATAAGTCGGGATTTTTACAACAATTAGCCCGTGTATGTACTCGTCACCTCACGTACACGGCGCTCACTTATCAAAAAGTACCAAATCTTAAGGGTATTTCCCCCCACAAAAGGTTGGGCAAGCCACTTACCTCGAACCAAGCTCAATCAATCGGTAACAATGCCTTTTCCACGAATATCCGACTCTGAATGACCCAAAGCTATCCAAAAAAAATTACATATCATAAATACAACTATAATAGACTAATCTAATTAATGAAATCAAGATTTTAATAAAAATTCCGAAATCCGTCCTAAAACGTCGACCCGGGCTCACATCTCAGAAATCAGCAAAAGTCACAAAATACGAACACCCATTCACTCACGAATCTAACCATATAAAAATTACTCACATCCGACCACAAATCCCCTTTCAAAACTCGAAATCGTTGTTGAAGAAGTTCTTCCAAATATTTCCCAATTTCAACCCCAAAATCCGAAATTAAAGAGGAAATTAATGATAGAATAGTGGGATATAACCAAAATGGAGTGTAGAATCATTACCCAATTGATATCTCTGAAAATCCCTCAAAACCTCATCATAATCCGAGTTTGCAAAGTCCAAAATGACAAACATCACGAAGCCCTTCGGTTTTAGGCATTGCCCCGGCATTTCCGCAACTGCGGAGCCTGGGCTTGCACCTGCGGGTGCACTTTTGCGGAAAATGAGCGCTTCTGCACAAACCACTTATCCCCTCTGCCTCTACACCTACGATGAAAGGGCCGCACCTGTGGAAATCATGTGAGTTTCTGCGGTCTCACTTCGCACCTGCGTTCAGCCTTGCGCATCTGCGGGCATCGCAGATGCGGCCATTTCCACGCACCTGCGACCCCTGACCAATCCACCCAACTCCGCTTCTTTTCCATATATCTTTCACCTACGGGCTCGCACCTGCGGGCAGCTTTGCGCAGGTGCAATTATACCAGAACCAGCCGAGCACCAGAAAATCTTTCAAGTCCAAAAATGATCTGATAACCATCCAAAACTCACCCGAGGCCCCCGGAACCTCAACCAAATATACCAACCAATTCTAAAAACACCATACAAACTTAGTCGAACCCTTAAACCACATCAAACAATGCTAAAATCACAATTCATCCTCCGATTCAAACTTAAAGAACATGAAACTTCCAAATTCGACAACCAATTCCGAACCCAACCAAACCACGTCTGATTTACCCCATATTTTGCGCACAAGTCATATTCAATATTATGGACCTACTCCAACTTCTGGTATTGGGATCCGACCCCAATATCAAAATTTCCACTACCGGTCCAAATCTCCAAAAATTTGACTTTCGCCATTTCAAGCCTAATTAAGCTACGAACTTCCAAAGCACTATCCGAGCACGCCCCTAAGTCCAAAATCACCTAATGGTGCTAACGGAACCGACAAAACTCCATTACGGAGTTGTCTTCACACAGTTTCAACTACGGTCCAAATCTTAAGGCTTAAACCTCCAATTAGGGACTAAGTGTCCTAAAACACTCCAAAAATCAAAACGAACCCTCCCGGCAAGTCACAATAGCATAAATAGATATGGAAGAAGCAGTTAATAGGGGATCGGGGCTATAACTCTCAAAATGACCGGCTGGGTCGTTACATGCAGACGCCAAGCAACTACCTTGATAGTCTCCAACAGATAAATCTTCAAATCTGGCAACCACTGTATCCAGAAGTACCTCGATCTAAACACGAGGTTCAAAGTGTAGTATGAGTACAACTAACTCAATAAGTAACAAGACTAACCTTTGGGCTGAAAGTAGTGACGAGCTCAACAGGTACAGTCTAGTACAAAAATAATAGTATAGAAATGTAGGCATGCTTTCAAGTGCAATAGTTAAACTCAGTACAGGTAAAATAGATAAATTCTTCATGATTTGAGGAATATGACATCTCTATATCTACATGCCAAAATATATGATGTATGTGATATAACACAATGGAAACCTCGTGTACTCACACTCTCAGAATACTCAATCACTCAGTACTATATATGGCCAACCCAGCCTAGGGAACTCCATCCCAGATATATATGTATCAACTGACAATCAGTCACTCAGTACTGTACAAGGCCAGTCTAGCCCAGGGAACTCCATCCCAAGTATAAGTAAAATAAGGCAAGTCCATGCCTAGGGAACTCCACCCCAAATGTAAATAAAAAAGGAAACTCCATGCCTAGGGAACTCCATCCCAAATATATATAAATAAGGCAACTCCATGCCTAGGGAACTCCATCCCTAATATAAATAAACTGCACTCACTGTGGGGGGTGCAGACTCCGGAGGGGCTCCTTCAGCTTAAGTGCTATAATAAGCCAGATCCATGCATAAATAAATAAATAAAATATATTGTGCCGTGCAGCCCGATCCCATAAATATCACTCAAAATCTCCAGTCTCCCGGGTTCTCAATTAAATGAAAATCAACCCGACATGATGATATGATATATTAATGAATGACAAGAGAGTCTAAGATATGATATGCAAATGATATATGTAACTAAGTACACAATTACAATTTAAACAAATAATTCCACAGCGACACAACCCATGTGGGTCCCAAATATATCGGCACGTAGCCTGAACATGATCTTCAATATGAGTCTCTC
>AWOL01S0021864.1:0-12680 GCA_000715115.1 Nicotiana otophora | reverse complement strand
GGGGGGAGGGGGGGTGCAACTCCGGAGGGGCTCCTTCAGCCCAAGCGATATAAGAAGCCAGATCCATGCATAAATAAATAAATAAAATATGCTGCGGCATGCAACCCGATCCCATAAATATCACTCAAAATCTCCAGTCTCCCGGGCTCTCAATGACATAAAAATCTACCTGACATGATGATATGATATATCAATTAATGACAACAGAGACTGAGATATGATATGCAAATGATGGATGTGACTGAGTACATAATTACAATTTAAATAAATAATTTCACAGCAACCCGACCCATGTGGGTCCCAAATATATCGGCACGTAGCTTGGACATGATCTTCAATATGAGTCTCAGCTCAATTTTTCTAACACATGGAGGATATGTGGATAATGACATATATTTAATTATGCAACTCCACAGAATCAATTAAATCATAATTTCTACGGTGCACGCCCACACGCCCGTCACCTAGCGTGTGCGTCACCTCCAAACAATTGATATAACACAAAATTTAGGGATTCATACCCTCAGAACCAAGTTTAAAAATGTTACTTACCTCAAACCATGTAATTCTTTAATTTAATATGCCCTTGCTCAGCCTCTGAACGCCTAAAATCTAGTCACAATTAATTCGATTCAGTCAACATAAATTATAGGATTTAATTTCATATGAAATTACTAATTTTTCAATAAAATCCAAAATTCCACTCAAACATCGCCGGTGGAGCCCACGTCTTGGAACCCGACAGAAGTTATAAAATATGAACGTTCATTCAACCATGAGTCCAACCGTACCAATTTTACCAAATTCTGATAACGAATCGACCTCCAAATCCTCAGTATTACGTATAGAAAATTTCCACCATTTTCAACCCAATTCACTAATTTCATAATAATAACAACAATAAATTCATGTATTTTAACCAAAATCAAGTTAGGAATTCTTACCCAATGTTTTCCTTGAAAATCTCTCGAAAATTCACCTCACCCGAGCTTTCTTCATCCAAAAATGGAACTTTATTATGCTGCCCAGGGGTTTGTACTTCGCGTTCGCGACCCTCCCCTCGCGTTCGCGATGAACAAATTCTTCAACAGCCATTTCCAAACTCTTCTCATATAGACTCTAGTGTAATGGTCATAACATTTGGTACAAAACTCCAAATGACAAATGGTGTATCTTTTTGAAAACTAGACATCAAGGAATACAAATTTCATGTTTTGCTCATCTCCCAATTCCTTATAGATTTTGAGATATAAGCTTTCAAAGTCAGCCCTGTGCAGCATAAATTACTTCTTCGCGATTTCCAAATTTTTCCTAGATAGCCTGTAGTGTATCTACCATAACCTTTCATACACAATGCCAAACTCTAAACGGTTTGCTTCTATAAAAGCTAAACACAAAGGGCTACAACTTTTATTTTTGGATCAACTCCAAATTCCTTATAGATTTCAAGCTATTAGCTTCCGAAGTCGGGTGACAGACAACAGGAATTCCTTCTTCACAAACGCGAAGAACAAAATCCGAGAAGCCAAATCCTTCTTCGCGAACGCGAGAGGCTCCTCGCGAACGCGAAGAAGAACAACACCAGACATCAGAAAACCAACATCCAAAGTAGCCCAAAATGATCTGAAACATTCCCGAGGCCCTCGAGACCCCAACTAAATATACCAACAAGTCCTAAAATACGATACAAACTTAGTCGAGGCGTCAAATCACATCAAACAACTCTAAAAACCCGAATCACACCCCAATTCAAGCTTAATGAAACTAAGAAATTCCAACTTCTACATTCGATGCCGAAACCTATCAAATCAAGTCCGACTGACCTCAAATTTTGCACACAAGTCATAAATGGCATAACGGACCTATGAAAATTTTTAAAACTGGATTCCGACCCCTATATTAAAAGGTCAACTCCCCGGTCAAACTTCCAAACTTAAACTTTCTATTTTTTCCATTTCAAGCCTAATTTAACTACGGGCTTCCAATTAATTTTCCGGACACACTTCTAAGTCCAAAATCACCATACAGAGCTATTGGAATCATCAAAACTCTATCTCGGAGTCGTTTACACATAAGTCGACATCCGAAAAAATATTTAAGTCTTGGAAATAAGTGTTACAAATTCATTAATATTAATACCTCCCCGACAAGTCACAAAATTATAATTTGACAGAAGATAAGCAGAAAATGGGGAAACGGGGCTGTAATACTCAAAACAATCGGTCGGGTCGTCAGATTCCCCCCTCTTAAACAAACATTCATCCTTGAACGGGTTTAGAATTATACCCGGAGCCTCAAATAGGTGTGGATATTTGCTCCGCATCTCCCGCTCAGTTTCCCAAGTAGCTTCTTCGACTGGCTGGCCTCTCCACTGCACTTTCACTGAAGCTATGTTCTTTGATCTCAATTTGCAAAACTGTCGGTCCAAAATGGCCACTGGATCTACATCACAAATCAAATTACCATCCAACTGTACTATACTGAAATCCAAAATATGAGACGGATCTCCGACATACTTTCGGAGCATAGATACATGAAACACTGGATGAATACCTGATAGACTAGGCGGCAAAGCAAGTTCAGAGGCCACCCCTACAATCATCTTAAGTATTTCAAAAGGCCCAATATACCTAGGACTCAAGTTGCCCTTCTTCCCGAATCTCATTATACCCTTCATAGGCGAAACTCGGAGTAGTACCTTCTCTCCTACCATGTAAGCAACATCGCAAACCTTCCGGTCGGCATAACTTTTCTGTCTAGACTGTGTCGTGCGAAGTCGATCCTGAATCAATTTAACCTTCTCCAAAGCATCCTGAACCAAATTAGTACCCAATGTCCTAAACTCACCCGGCTCAAACCAACCCACCGAAGACCGACACCGTCTCCCATATAAAGCCTCATACGGAGTCATCTGAATGCTCGATTGGTAGCTGTTATTATAGGCAAACTCTGCAAGTGGCAGAAACTAATCCCAAGAACCTCCAAAATCTATAACACAAGTGCGTAACATATCTTCCAATACCTGAATAGTGCACTCGGACTGTCCGCCCGTCTAAGGGTAAAATGTTGTACTCATCTGAACCTCTGTACTTAATTCTCGCTGCATTGCTCTCCAAAACTATGATGTAAACTGCGTACCCCGATCTAAAATGATGGACACTGGCACACCGTGTAGGCGAACAATCTCACAGCTATAAATCTCAACCAACTGCTCCGAAGAATAAGTAGTACCGACTTGAATAAAATGCGCGAACTTGGTCAACCGATCGACAATCACCCAAATAGCATCAAACTTCCTCAAAGTCCATGGGAGTCCAACTACGAAGTCCATGGTAATATGCTCCCATTTCCATTCCGGAATTTCAAGTCTCTGAAGCAATCCGCCCGGTCTCTGATGTTCGTACTTCACCTGTTGACAATTTAAACACTGAGCTACATACCCAACTATATCTTTATTCATTTTTCTCCACTAATAGTGCTTTCTCAAATCCTAGTACATCTTAGTGGTACCCGGATGAATGGAATACCGCGAACTGTGGACTTCTTCAAGAATCAATTCATCCAGCCCATCTACATTTGGCACACAAATACGACCCTGCATCCTCAACATACTGTCATCTCCAATAGCAACATCTTTGGAATCACTGTGCTGAACTGTGTCCTTCAGGACAAGCAAATGGGGATCATCATACTGACACTCTATGATGCGGTCATATAAGGAAGACCGTGAAACCACACAAGCTAGAACCCAACTAGGCTCCAAAATATCTAATCTCACAAACTGGTTGACCAAGGTCTGAACATCAACTGCATAAGGCCTCTCACCAATAGGAATAAATACAAGGCTACCCATACTCAATGCCTTTTTACTCAAGGCATCGGCCACCACATTGGCCTTTCCGGGATGATACAGAATAGTAATATCATAGTCTTTTAGTAGCTCTAACCATCTCTGCTATCTCAAATTTAGATCTTTTTATTTGAACAAGTGCTGGAGACTCCGATGATCTGTAAACACTTCACAAGACACACCGTAGAGATAGTGCCTCCAAATCTTTAATGCATGAACAATAGCTGCCAACTCTAAATCATGAACATGATAGTTCTTTTCATGTGGCTTCAACTACCGTGAAGCATAAGCAATCACTTTACCCTCATGCATTAAGACATACCCAATACCAATCTGAGATGCATCACAATACACTATATAAGATCCTGAAGCTGAAGGCAAAACTAGAACTGGAGCTATGGTCAAGGCAGTCTTAAGCTTCTGAAAGCTATCCTCACACTCATCTGACCACCTAAAAATAGCACCATTCTAGGTCAATTTGGTCAAAGGCAATGCAATAGACGAGAAACCCTCCATGAAGCGACGATAATAACCGGCCAAGACGAGAAAACTCCGAATCTCAATAGCTAAAGATAGCTTGGGCCAACTCTAAACTGCCTCTATCTTCTTTGGATCCACCTTAATTCCTTCACTGGACACTATGTGTCCCAAGAATGCAACCTAACTAAGCCAGAACACACACTTAGAGAATTTGGCATAAAGTTTCTCCTCTCTCAGCCTCTATAATACAATACACAAATGATGTGCATGTTCCTCCTGGACACGTGAATACACCAGGATGTCATCAATAAATACTATAACAAACAAATCAAGATACGGCTGGAATACATTATTAATCAAGTGCATAAATGCTGCTGGGGCGTTGGTCAGCCCAAAAGTCATCACAATAAATTCATAGTAACCATAACGGGTCCTGAATGTCGTCTTTAGAATATCCGAGTCCCGAATTTTCAACTGGTGGTACCCAGATCTCAAATCAATCTTAGAGAACACCCTCACTCCCTGAAGCTGATCAAATAAATCATCAATACGAGCCAGATGATACTTGTTCTTGATTGTAGCTTTGTTCAACTGCCGGTAGTCGATGCACATCCGTATAGTACTATATTTCTTTTTCACAAACAGAACCGGTGTACCCCAAGGCGACACACTAGGCCTAATAAACCGCTTATCAAGAAGTTCCTGAAGCTGCTCTTTCAATTCTTTCAATTCAGCTGGTTCCATACGATATAGAGGAATTGAAATGGGCTGAGTGCCGACACCCAGTCAATACCGAAATAAATATCCCTGTCGGGTGGCATACCCGGCAAGTCTACAGGAAATACATCCGTAAATCCCGCACTACTGGTACGTAAACAATAGTAGGAGTGTCTGTATCAACATCTCTCACAAAGGCCAAATATGACAAACACCCCTTCCCAACCATCTGTTGGGCCTTCAAATAAGAAATTACCCTACTTGGAACATAATTTAGAGAACCTTTCCACCTGACCTTCGGCAATCCCAGCATCGCCAACTTTACGATCTTAGCATGACAATCTAGAATAGCATGACATGGAGACAACCAATCCATACCCAAGATTATATCGAAATCAACCATACTAAGCAATAAGAGATCAACTCTAGTCTCCAGTCCCCTAATAGTTACCACACACGACCGATACACACGGTTCACAATAATAGTATCTCCCACCAACGTAAATACAAGAACATATGAAACTAAGGACTCACGGGGCATATCCAGATAACAAACAAAATATGAAGATACACACGAATATATGGAACCAGGGTCAAATAATATAGATGCTTCCCTGCGGCACACTGAGATAATAACTGTGATCACTGCATCTGAAGCAATAGCATCTGGCTTAGCAGGAATAGCATAGAATTGGGTCTGGCCGCCACCTGACTGACCTCTCCCTCTAGGAAGACCTCTAGCTGCCTGTGCCCCACCCCGTGCTGACTGGGCGGGTGGTGAATTAACTGGTGTGGGAGCCACAACCTGATTCCTCTGATGAGCTGGACCTCCCGAAAGGCGGGAACAATTCCCAAGTGACCCAAATCTCCACACTCGAAACAACCCTTCTCGAACAATGTCGGCAAGTACTGAGGTGGCCCTCGAGTGCAAGAATAACTACTAGAATAACCTGGTACGATGAACCCTGAACCGATGGTGCACGTGATAAACTCTAAGCTGGAAGTGCACTAAGATAAGACTGACTCTGTTAGGCACTGTATAAATCATGGCTAGCTGATGTTCCACGATGAGTTGGATGAGCCATCTGAGCGGGCCTATAAGGACGACCCCTGCTGTGATAGGGCTATCCTCCAGAAGGAACACCGCTGGAATTACCTAGACCACGAGACCTCTTGGCCTCTCTCTCCTAACGTTCTTGAGTACGGACCATCTCTAGCCGTCGAGCACTGTCAACCACCTCCTCGAATTTAGCACCTACTACATTCCCCAGAGTCATAACAAAATGGAACTGATAGTTGAGGCCATTAATAAACCTCCTGATCTTCTCCCTCTCACTGGGAACCAACCAAACTGCATGACGAGCCAATTCTGAAAACCGCATCTCATATTGAGTCACGGATAAGTCCTCCTGACATAAATATTAGAACTGCCTGTGTAGTTCCTCTCTGTGGGTCTGTGGCACAAACTTCTCCATAAATAATATAGAGAACTCATGCCATGAAAGTGGTGCTGCACCAACTGGTCTGCTCCTCTCATAAGTCTCCCACCATCTGAAGGCTGCCCCGGTAAGCTGATAAGTAGTAAATGAGACCCACTGATCTCAAGAATACCCGTTGTACGAAGCAACCGCTGGCATCTGTCCAAGAAATCCTAAGCATCATATGACTCAGTTCCACTGAAAGTTGGAGGATGGAGTCTTCCAAACCTCTCTAATCTCTTCTACTCCTCGTCATTCATAATAGGACCTATATGGGCCTAAGCAGCTGCAACCAGCTGGACTGGTAGTGCCCTCGGTATCAGAAATCCTTGCACTACCTACTCTGGAGTACAGGCGATATGGGTATGAGTACCTCCCCCGGCCTGAGAAGCGGCTGGTGCGGCCTGAGTTGAAACCACTTGAGCAAGGCTAGTTCAAATAGTCAAAATCTGGGCTAAAGCCTCCTAAAGGCCTGGAATCACAATAGACACAGCTGGTGCCTGAGTTGGCTCCGCTAGATCAACTATGTCTAGAACTTACTCCTGAACTGGAGCAACTGGTGGTACTACAAGTGCTGCTGCGGCATGAGCAGAAGATTAGCTGGAAACACATCTGGAATTCCCTCACTATTGGGACTGACTAAACTGTAGGGGCATCAATACTGACATCTCTCACATAAGCGATATACACATCACGCCCCTTCTCAACCATTCGTTGAGCTTTAAGAAATGAATAACTCTGCTGAGAGTATACTCTAAGGTACTTCTCCACTCTAATCACGGAAATCTTGGCATAGCCAACGTCACGGTCTTAGCGTGACAGTCAAGAATAGCATAATGGGACGACAACCAGTCCATGCCCAAGATAACATCAAAGTCTACCATACTAAGCAATAATAAATCAGCTCTGGTCTCAAAACCACTAAGAGCAATCAAACACGACCGATACATGCGGTCCACAACAAGAGAAGCTCCCACAGGAGTAGACACATAAACAAGGGAACTCAAGGAATACTAAAATACGCCAAAATATGGGGCAAAATAAGAGGACACATAGGAATATGTAGAGCCAGGATCAAATAAGACTGACCCGCCACTACGACAGATCGGAACAATACATGTAATGACAGAGTTGGAAGCAACTGCCTTTGTTCAAGTCGGAAGAGCATAATATCTGGCCTGGCCTCCCCCTCTAGGGAAACCTCGACCTTCCCGACCTCCACCTCGAGCTGGCTGAGCAGGTGGGGCGGTAGATGGTGCTGGAATCATAGCCTGAGGACCCGGTGGAGCACGCGATGGTTGAGAAGTCTGTGGAGGTGCACCCCTCCTAAGTCTGGGGAAATCCCTCACCATATGGCATGGCTACTCAAAACAAGCTCTTGGAGAGCGTAACTGTTGTGACTGTCTCGGGCCAAGTCTGCTGGACTGACCACTAAAAGAACCCCGTGCAGGAGGTGCACAAGATACTACGGTGCATAATAAGGCTCTTGGGGCCTAGATGGGGCTGGAATACCACTGGAGGCTAGAAGTGCTGAATGGACGGGGCGACTCCCATAGCCCCTACCATGGCGAACTACAGCTGGGGCACGAGTACCACTATAAGTGCCAGACTCTCGGGACCTCTTGGCCTCCTTCTCCTCTCTATCCCGAGCAAGCATGCCCTCTAATCTCCTAGAAATACTCACAACCTGCTAGTAAGAAATATCCATCTCTAACACCCGGGCCATACTAATCCTGCTACTGGGGTGGAGTCCCTTAATAAACCGACGAACCCTCTCTCGAAATGAACTGCATACTCTGACACAGTCATAGCACCCTGGTGCAGCTGCTCAAACTCAGCGCGCCATGCGTCCCTGAGGCTTTGAGGGACATACTCTCTCAAAAACATATCTGAGAACTGAGTCCATGTAAGTAAAGCTATCTCAGCCGGACTACTCAACTCATAAGCACGCCACCACTGATAGGCTGCTCCTCTAAGCTAGAATGCAGTAAAAGAAACCCCATTCGACTCCGCTACACCCATAGTACAGAGAATACGGTGACAATCCTCCAGAAAACCCTGGGCATCCTTTGACGCCAATCGACTAAAGGTAGGAGGGTGGTACTTCTTGTACCTTTCACGTCTAAGTTGCTCCACCTCAGAAACTGCTGTCCTAGTCTCGTGCTGAACCACAGCTACCAGCTACATAGGGATGAACTCTGGGGCCTGGTCTACCTAAACTCGCTACTCTAGGATACTGGCGATGGGAGTGTGTGCTCCTCCCCCAGCCTGAGATGTGGCAGGAGCAAGTGGAATCAATCCAGCCTGAGCTAAGGTGCTGAACATGCCTAGAAACTAGGTTAGAGTCTCCTGGAGTGCTGGTGCAGCAACAGGTACCTCAGGTGCCTGCCCTCCAACTGGAGCTAATGGGAGCTCCACTGTAGCAGCTCGTGCAGGTGCTCTGGCTGCACCGCATGGACGTTCTCGGCCACTACCCCGGCCCCGTCCTCTCGCGACTCTAGCAGAGGGCGCGGGTGCCTGGTCATCAGATATTTTTGTACGTGTCCTCATCATCTGTGAGAGAACAGAATACAGAAGTTTAGAATTTCGAAGTCAAGAATTTTGCACAACAAGGAATCAAAGAAGTGTAATTTTTCCTAACAGTTCCATAGTCTCCCAAAGATAAGTACAGACATCTCCGTACTGGTCTACGAGACTCTAATAAATCGGCTTGTGACTCACGACACCTATGAACCTAGAGCTCTAATACCAACTTGTCATGACCCAAACTCCCTCTATATAAAGTCGTGATGGCACCTAGTCTCTACGACTAGGTAAGCCTAAACAATTGCGGAAAATAATGAAACAAAAGTAAAACTTGGCAACTAACAGCAGGAGATAACTATATAACTAGTAACAATTCCGCTTGGCATGTACAATATCCAACACTCTAGTAATACACAGTATTCCCAAAACCCAGAACATCACAATTCAAAAGCTACCGAAGGAAAACTGGTATCTCTATACACCAGAGTCTAACAAAAGAAGTACAGAAGGTAAATGACATAGGAGAGAATAGAGGGGTACTCTGAGGTCTGCGTACGCGGCACATGTACCTTGAAGTATCCTTACAATAGCAAGCACTCTCAGCTAGTAGCGGGGCTTATAAGAAGCACCTAGATCTGCACACAAAACATGTGCAGAAGAGTAGCATGAGTACGCCACAATGGTACCCAGTAAGTGCCAAGCCTAACCTCGGTCGAGTAGTGACGAGATCAGGTCAGGCACACTGGTAAATAATACATAAAGCAGGAGAATATACAGTATAATAAGAGACTAGAATTTAACAAAAGGAAACACAGCAAGGCAACAGTAAAACATACAGGGGTAAACAACAAGGGAGCTCCCGAGATACCGTCTCGTAGTCCTAAAATAAATATACAGGGAGAACTACCGAGGTATCGCCTCATAGTCTCAAAAGTAAATATGCAGGGAGAACTCTCGAGGTACCGCCTCATAGTCTCAAAAGTAAATATGGAGGGAGAACTCCCGAGGAACTGCCTCGTAATCTCAAAAGTAAATGTGCAGGGAGAACTTCCGAGGAACCGCCTCGTAGTCTCAAAAGTAAATATGCAGGGAGAACTCTCTAGGAACCGCCTCGTAGTCTCAAAAATAAACACATAGCTCAAACTGATAAATACAATAGTTAACAACAAGATTTCTACAGTTATACTGATAAAGAACAAGGAAAAGCAGGAATCAACTAGCCATGCTTCACAGAGTTCAAATAAGCAGTTAAAGCACGTAGACATGTGATATTAGACTAAACAGGATAACTACACATATTGGAATAGCTCAATTAAGAATGAAAAATAGACTAATACTCGTTTAAACAGTATAACTCAAATTAAAAGGAATACAGGGTTGATACTTAGTAAAAATAGGGTTTTACAACAAATAGCCCGTGTACGTACTCGTCACCTCACGTACACAGCGCTGACATTTGACAACAGTACCAAATCCTAAGGGAATTTCCCCCGCACAAGGTTAGGCAAGCCACTTACCTTGAACCAAGCTCAATCAATCGGTAACAATGCCTTTTCCATGAATATCCGACTTCAAATGGCCCAAATCTAACCAAAATCAATTACATACCATAAATACAACTATAAGAAATTAATCTAATTAATGAAATCAAAGCCAAAGCAAGATATTAGAAAATCGCCCCTAAAAGTCTCCCCGGGCCCACGTCTCGGAATCGGGTAAAATTCACAAACTATGAACACTCATTCACTAACGAGTCCAATCATATAAGAATTACTCGAAACCGACCTCAGATCGCCTTTCAAAACTCAAAATTTTAGTTGAAGAACTTCTTCCCATTTTTCCCAAATTTTCAACCCAAAAACTGAAATTAAAGAATTAATTAATGATAGATTAATGGGATATAACCAAAATGGAGTGTAGAATCATTACCCAATCGATGTCTCTGAAAATACCTCAAAATCCCATCCAATTCAGAGCTCCCAAACTCAAGTATTGATAAAAATGGCCAAACCCTCGTTTTGCAATGATATAAGTGTGCCCAGTGATTCCTTAATCGCGATCGCAGAAATAGCCTCGCGATCGCGAAGAAAAACTTCGATGCCCCAAGTTTGACCCTACGCGAACACGCAAAACACCAAGCAAACGCGATGTGCTGTCTCTCAGACTTATGCGTTCGCGATGAGCAAAGCGCGTAGCCCAGCGTTAGCTTCCATAACTCTACGCGAACGCGACCTTGGCCACGCGTTCGTGAAGCACCACTTCACACCACTACGCATTCTCATCCTTATACCCGCGAATGCGAAGAACAAAACTTCCTCTGCCCAGTTGAGCCTACGCGATCGCGGCCCTTCTCTCGCGATGGCGTATACGGAAACTAGATGCACCAGATCACAGAACTTCAGCCATTTCTCTAAGTCCAAAACACATCCGATAATGATCCGAAACACACCCGAGGCCCCCGGGACCTCAACCAAAGATACCAACAAGTCCTAAAACCCCATACAAACTTAGTCGAGCCCTCAAATCATATCAAACAATGCTAAAAACACGAATCGCCCTCCGATTCAAACTTAATGAACTTAAAACTTCCAATTTCTACAACTGATGCCGAAACCTATCAAACCACATACTTGCACACAAGTCATATTTAACCCTACGGACCTACTCTAACTTCCGGAATCAAAATCTGACCCCGATATCAAAAAGTCCACTACCGGTCAAAATCTCCAAGAATTCGACTTTCGCCATTTCAAGCCTAAATGAGCTACAGACCTCCAAAACACAATCCGGATACGCACCTAAGGCAAAAATCACCCAACGGAGCTAACAGAACCGACGAAACTCCATTCCGGAGTTGTCTTCACACAGTTATAACTACGGTCAAAAATCCTATGACTTAAGCTTCCGTTTAGGGACTAAGTGTCTCAATTCACTACGAAACCATAACAACAACCTCCCTATAAGTCACATAATCAGAAAAAGATATGGAAAAAGTAGTAAACAAGGGATCGGGGCTATAACTCTCAAAATGACCGGCCGGGTCGTTATACTTTTGTTCTTCTTCTAATGCCTCTGGCTTGACCTCAAGCTGAACCAGAATAACAGGTTTTACCGATACTACACCCGGAACCTAACCAATGTGAACTCGCTGCTCTGGAGTACGGGCGGTAGGAGTCTGAGTTATTCCCCCAATCTGTGAAATATTTGGTGCAACAGAGATCAATCCCTCCCGAGTTAATGTACCAAACATATTCAAGAGTTGTGCTAAAGTCTCCTGAAGTCCGGGGGTAATAACAGGTGCTTTTGGTACCTGTCCCCCAACTGGAGCTACTGGCGGCTCCTCAACTGCTGCTCTGATAGGCGCTCTAGTCACGACACGTGCCTTTCCTCGGCCTCTATCTCGGCCTCTACCTCGGTCCCAGCCTCTTGTGGCCCTATCAGTATGTGTGAGTGCCTGTTGAGCTGACCCGGTAGTACGTGTCCTCACCATCTATGAGAGAATAGAGATACAAAGGCTCAAATTGCAAAATCAACAAATTCGCACGACAGGAATGAAAGAATTTGAAATTTCCTAATAATTTTGTAGCCTCTCGAATATAAGTACAGACGTCTCCGTACCGATCCACAAG
>AWOL01S0021859.1:0-10683 GCA_000715115.1 Nicotiana otophora | reverse complement strand
TGCTCTCCTCACAGGCCTTCTACTATCTAAAGGCTACCCTTGTCAGCTAAAAAGTAGTAAATGAGATCCCACTAGTGTCCAAAATATCCACCGTACGAAGAATCTGTTGTCACCTATCCAAGAAGTTCTGGGCATCCTCTGACTTAGCCCTACTGAATGATGGAGGCTTGAGCCTCCCAAATCTCTCTAGTCTCTTCTGCTACTCATCACTCATAACGGAACCCACCTGGGCCTAAGCAACTACAACTTACTGGGTTGGTAGCCCCCAGTGTCTGAAGCCCCTGCACCACCTGCTCTAGAGTACGGGCGGCGAGAGTTTGAGAACCTCCCCCGGCCTGAGAAGTGGTAAGCATCTATACAATAACATGGTCTGACAACTGAAACACTGTCTAGGAAGGTAGAACAATATAAATCAAACTAAGAGATAAATGAGGAGAGTTAAGGTTTGCGGATGCAAAGGCGGCTACCTTAATAATCTCCGAGCTGAATAAGCTCCAACACTAGCAACCTCCGTACCCGAAAGTACCTGGATCTGCACACAAAGTGTAGAGTGTAGTATGAGTACAAGCAACTCGATAAGTAATAAGACTAACCTTTGGGCTGAAAGTAGTGACTAGCTCAACCAATACAGTCCAAATACAGAGTTTAACAGTACAAAAATGACAGGATATATGACAATAATATATCAGAGAAACTTATAATTTATGGGTACACAGTACAGAAATATAGACATGCTTCCAGGTGTAACAGTTAAGCTCAATACAGATAAAATATACCAAGTATGACTGATATGAGGAATATTACATCTCTATATCTACATGCCAACGTGCATATCATATGTGATGCAACACAATGAAAACGTCACGTACTCACACTCTTAGAGTACTCAATCTGACTATCCCAATTCTCTCTTATCACACTCAGTCACTCAGTCACTCAGCACTGTACGGTACATGCGCTCACAGCTCGTATGTCAGACTCCGGAGGGGTGGATCCTGCCTAAGCACTAATAATAAGCCAATCTGGCCTGCTGCGGCGTGCAACCTGATCCCATAATAATAAAGCCTAAAAGGCCTGATGCGGCGTGCAACCCGATCCACATATAAGCCTTAAGCCTGCTTCGGCGTGCCACACGGTCCATAAATCTTACTCACAACACAGCTCTCAGGCCCCAACTCAGTCATCAATATCCCCAATCTCTCGGGCTCAGATATTTCATGCCAATTAGCCCAAATAATGATATATAACAAAACAATAAATAGTAACAGAGAATGAGATATGGTATGCAAATGACGGATGTGACTAAGTCCGAAATTGCCATCTAAGAAAATAATTCAACAGAAGAAATGACCACAGTGGGTCTCAACAGGATAAACATATGGCCTAACATGATTTCTAGCATGAATCAGTAGCTCAATTACTCTAACACATAGAGATCACATGAATGGCTACAAGGTTTGATGACTATATAGTACCACGGAATCAATCGGCTCACAATTTTTATGGTGCACACTCACACGTCTGTCACCTAGCATGTGTGTCACCTCAACACAAACCACATAACACGTAATTCAGTGATTCATACTCTCAGAACCAAGTTTACAAGTATTACTTACCTCAAATCGTGCAAATCGCTACTCCAATAAGCCCTTGCCTTGCGAATCGGCCCTCAAACGACTCGAATCTAATCACAAACAACTCGATACAATCAACACAAGCTATAGGAATTAATTTCATATGATAAAGCTAAGTTCATAAACAAAAGTGAAAAAGTCAACTCAAAAAAGTTAACCCCGACCCACGTCTCGGAATTCGACAATATTAACAAAATTCGAACACTTATTCAACCATGATTCCAACCATACAAAAATTACTCAAATTCTATCACAACTCGATCTTCAAATCCTCAAACTAAAACCTATGAAGTTTCTACAATTCTCCCCAATTATTTCAACCCAAAACACTAATTAAATGATAAAAATAATGATATTCATGAAATTGTAAAATCTCCGAGTTAGAATCACTTACCCCAATCACTCCCTTGAAACTCCCTCCAATAATCACCTCAATCCGAGCTCCCAAAATCAAATTGTGAAATGTAACTCAAACCCTCATTTTTGAAACTTATATTCTACCTAGATGTCCCTTCTTCACGATCACGGGAAATGCTTCGCTATCGCGAAGCAGAATTTCACAGGCTTCCCAATTTACTCTCCGCGAATGCGGAATCCCATGTGCAAATGCGATACACAGACTTCCCAGGCTTACACGATCGCGAACAACTTCACACGATCGCGATGAACAAATGCCTGTAAACCCCAGCCTTCTCCTTTTTTCTTCGCGGACGCTCCTAAGCCTATGCATTCGCGATACATTAACTGCCAAAGCTACGCGATTGTAGACCTTACCTCGCGATTGCATATAATAATATTCCATCAGTGACAACCAACCCTTCGCGATTGCGACATCCCACTCACGATCGCGTATAAGGAAACCGGTAGCAGAAATCAGCAGTTCCTCCAATGTTCAAAATGCACCGAACATGATCTGAATCAAACCCAAGGCAAACCAAACATATCAACAAGTCCTAAAATATCATATGAACTTGTTCGAAGCGTCAAATCACATCAAATAACACTAAAACCACGAATCGCGCATCGATTCAAGCCTAATGAACTTATGAACTTCTAACTTCTACATTCGATGCCGAAACCTATCAAATCAACTCCGATTGGCCTCAAATTTTGCACACAAGTCATAATAACATAACGGACCTATTCCAACTTTCAGAACCAAAATTTGAGCTCAGTAACCACAAAGTCAACTCTCGGTCAAACTTCTCAATTATCCAAACTTTCATTTTTTCCATCTTTCGCCAATTCAAGTCGAAATTATCTATGGACCTCCAAATCAATATCCATACACTCTCCTAAGTCCAAATCACTGTACGGAGTTATCGGAACCGTCAAAACTCTATTCCGAAGCCATTTACTCATAAGTCAACATCCGGTCAACTCTTTCAACTTAAGCTTCCAACCTTGGGACAAAGTGTCCCAATTCATTCCGAAACATCCTCCGAACTAAACCAACTACCCCTACAAGTCAATAACAACAATTGAGCAAAGAATGATTAGTAAATGGGGGAACGGGGCTACAATACTCAAAATGACCGGCTGGGTCATTATAACACCATAATGATACCCGGTAAGTATCAAGCCTACCTCGGTAGAGTAGTGACAAGGCCAGGTCAAAACACCCACTAGGATATAAATAAATAGTATGAAAATGTAACAAGGATAAAAAATGGAAAGCAGAGAAATAACTAATACGAACCCATATAATAGCATGAACTAATACTGAAAATTAAACATGGGAATAGCATAAAAGAAACAACTAAAGAGAACCACAATGATCATATACGGACAACAACTACTAGAACAATAAGGAACAAAACAACATGAAATATTCCCACTAAAACTCTTTGAAATAGGAAATAAACAGCAAGAATCACAATGAGGTACCGCCTCATTGACAATAAGAATCACCACCGAGGTACCGCCTCGTATAAGTCAAGAATCACAACCAAGGTACCGCCTCGTATTCACAATTCACAATCTCAATCACATTTTTTCTTTATACCGTCTCGTGAGCCTTACATTTGAAATAAGTTTTGAAAATAGTTTTTTTGAAATAGCTACATGCACTTTAGCCCACCTTATGACCCCACGTGGATTCACGTAGTTTCCCTACAAGAAACAAGCAACAAGCACATAAGTCTAACCTCATACCGCTGCATGCACATTACCGCATCAATATCATATCACAATAATAACTCGCACCGCAAGTGCCCATATATCACAACTTGCCAACAATCAACAATATAAATGTGTCCACGACAATAGCACATGGCTCCACCACAAAGTGTACAAGAATAGAAACAACAACAATGAATGTAAAATGTTCAACAAGAAGATGTTTCAACAATAACAATTTTGCCCCAACGTGATAACGGCTTCACAACTTCAATGCCAATAACTCACAATGAGAAATAATGCATAACCACGATGTTAAATAAGAATAACCCACAATGCAATAAATACGTGTAACAATGACTTCAAATAATGTAAATCAACAAGGGAATGGATAACATGAACAATAACTCTGAATAATGGAAATCAACAATGAGAGAGATAACATGAACAATAACCTCAAATAATGATAATCAACAATGAGAGAGATAACACGAATAATAACTTCAAATAATGATAGTCAAGAATGAAAGAAATAACATGAAAATTAACTTCATATAATGATAGTCAACAATGAAAGAGATAAAGATATAACATGAACAATAACTTCAAATAATGACAGTCAACAATGAAAGAGATAACATGAACAATAACTTCAAATAATGCTAGTCAACAACGAAAGAGATGACATGTAACAATTAAAGAGCCATCAAGTTCAACTAAAGCGTGAGAGCAATTTATCAATTAGAATGTAGAACAAGTGTCAACAAAATTATTTAAGTCATGTAAGGATAGACTAACACAAGTAAGAATAAATTGACTAGGAGGATTTAGAACATTATATAGCATTTCAATTAAAGCATGGAAATAGTCTAAGTAGACTAAGCCGATCAAATATCATGTACAACCCGTGTACCCACTCGTCACCTTGTATACACGAATTTCACTTAGCACAATGGACTCAAACAATACTAATCCTAAGAGGTACTTCCTCCACAAAAAGTTAGGCAAGACACTTACCTCAACTAGGCTAATTCAACACTCGTAAATAGCTTTTCCTTTAAAAGTTGCCTCTACACGGCTCAAATCTAACCAAAATCGATTTAATATCATCAAACAATGCTAGGGAATTAAATTTCAATAGATAAAGCTAAGATCTTTATACTTTTCCCAAAAAGTCAACAAAGGTCAACCCGGGGCTCGCCCAGTCAAAACCCGGGTCCAATGGTAGATTCGGCCTACCCATGACCCCACGAGTTCATATATGTGATTAGTTTTAAAATTTGAGTCCAAATCGACCTTCAAAACTAAATTTCATATTTTTCAAAAACTTGACAAAGTTTCACAAATTTACACTTCGATTCACATGTTTTTGATGTTACAATTCAAGATATGTTGATGGAATATGATTAGAAATGGATTAGAATCACTTGCCCAAAGTTTGTAGGTGAAATTCCCCTTTCCAAATCGCCCCCTACCGAGTCTAGGGTTCAAAAATGAGAGAATGAGTTCAAAAATCCCGTCTCCCAGCCCTTTAACCAGCTGCAGATGTCGCATTTGCGACACATGGTCCGCATTTGTGAACCAGGGCTCA
This sequence comes from Nicotiana otophora, assembly GCA_000715115.1. Lineage (NCBI taxonomy): Eukaryota > Viridiplantae > Streptophyta > Magnoliopsida > Solanales > Solanaceae > Nicotiana > Nicotiana otophora. The sequence goes on along the minus strand of AWOL01S0021859.1, from coordinate 5,340 downwards.
CATTTGCGAACCCTGACAACCTCAACATTCATCGCAATTATGATAGAGACTTCACAATTGCGAACTGGAGTGCATCGCAAAAGCGAACTATTGTTCGCAATTGTGAACCAAGGTGAAATCTGGCAACTTCGCAATTGCGAAGGGGGAGTCACAATTGCGACATCAGAGCCCCCACTGTCACCATCGCAATTGTGATTTTGGTGCACTCAATTGCGACACCTTAGCAACAGCAGCACCAACAGTCTAATTTCAGTCCAAAACGATTCCGAAACATGTCTGGAACGCATCTAAGCCCTCGGAGCTCTAAACCAAACATCCACACAAGTCTAAAAATATCATACGAGCTCGCTCGCGCAATCAAAGGACAAAAATAACATCTAAAACTATGAATCGCATACTAAAAAGCATGAATTTCAAAGTAAAGTTCAAGAATTTTTAAAGTTACAACTAAACGTCTGAATACTATCAAATCAACTCCAAACGTATCAAATTTTGCAGACAATTTCTAAGTACCATAATCGACCTATTCCAAGTCCCAAAAATTAAATTCCAAGCTCGATAGCTAAAAGTCAACCTACGATCAAACCTTTCAACTTTAAATTGCCAAATATTTGGCAAATCAGTATACATCAACCTACGAGCTTCCAAAATCAATTCCGGACATATGCCCATGTCCGAAATCATGATAGAAGCTATCGAAGCCATAAAAATATAGTTCTGGGGTCATTTCTACAAAAGTCAAAGTTTGGTCACTATTTTCTAATTTAAACTTCTAAGTCAAAAGACAACGGTCCAAATTAACCCGCAAGCTTTCCAGAATGAATCTAACCGACCCCGAAAGTCTTAAAATCATAAACACACTGTGTGAAGCATAAAAAGGGATAACGGGATGCAATTACACAAAACGATCGATCGGGTCGTTACATGTCCGTACATGTATTTGGCCCTTCTCAAAACTTAACAGTAATATAAGTCTTCACTAAATGTTATAACTAGAATAAGGTAGCACAATATATAATAAAACAACATGGCTTTATTTACGTTGGTCCCCGATGAAGCCCAGGCTAGCCTAACTAGTAATGTTATAAGAGGCGATCAGTGATAATTCTCAAACATGAAAAGATATTTTTGATTCTCAAAATAAAAACAAAAATGAATATGAATAATTGTTTAAGGAAAAATGAGCAACAAATTAAAGCAGCGCTTTTTCTCTCTACTAAACTTAATAGTAATATAAGTCTTCACTAAATGTTACAACTAGAATAAGGTAGCACAATATATAACAAAACAACATGGCTTTATTTATGTTGGTCCCCGATGAAGCCCGGGCTAGCCCAACTAGTAATGTTATAAGAGGCGATCAGGGTTAATTCTCAAACATGAAAAGAAATATTTGATTCTCAAAATAAAAACAAAAATGAATATGAATAACTATTTAAGGAAAAATGAGCAAAAAATTAAAGCATGCGCCTTTTCTTTCTCCTAAATATTTTTTGCATAGATTTTGGGAAAACAGATTACATACAGTATAACAAGTTAAAATTTCTTTTGCCAAGATTTAACAGTAAAAGTGTAAAACACTACTAAAATGATAGTACTAGTTTAAGTTCATCTGTACGTTTGTCTTGTTTAAAATATAAAAAAAATAATTACATTCAACAAAGTTCAAGATCATTAATTACGTGACATAAGTGTAAATGCAATTGAGCACACTAATGCACCTTTGTGTAGTGAAATCAACCAAGACCAAAGTAATAGAGCATCGAGTTTACTATGATATTCAGATCGGATATCACCTTTAATCCAGAAAAAGAAAAAAAGTCAAATAATCAAGATGAGAAGTTAGTTAGTAGGACTAAAGTTTAAATAGAGGAAACGTAGGTGTATTCTTCTGTGATGTTAGGTAGCTTATAAGTACAGCTAATACAGTTATCATTGTACTAACCGAAAAATGCAAATCCGAGTTCCTCTTGATCTCTCTAATTCATATCTTCTTTATGATTCATTCTAGAATGCATGTGTAAATCGATTCAATGTATGTGAATTTAGCACAATTAAATATGGTATCATAGCGGAGATCGATAAATTCGAGTTGATTTCGACCATAAATTTAGGAATTCAGTTGAATTTGAAGATTGCAGAGGTTCAAAAATCAGGGACAATGAAATTGGACAATTTTCTCACAATCATCCATTGTACCTGAAGGACCCAAACTCGCCAGGAACTATGTTGATAGCTCTCCAACTCACAGAACCAGATAATTATGCTTTGTGGAGTAGATCGATGAGAGTAGCTCTCCTAGTGAAGAACAAGTTAGGATTTGTGGATGGAACTTGTCTTAAAAGTTCATATAGAGGAGAATTAGTGGTGCAATGGGAAAGATGCAATGCGGTGATGGTTTCATGGTTGAGTAGCACTGTGGCGGCAGAGCTGGTGCCGAGTATCATTTATGCCTCGAGTGCGAAAAAGATATGAGATGAGTTCAAGGAAAGGTTTGACAAAGACAACCTTAATAGAATATATCAACTATCAATTGATATTGCAACCCTAAAGCAAGGTATATAATCCACAACCTCATATTTCTCAAAATTAAAGGATTTGTGGAATGAACGGGACATCTTAGCACCATTACCCTCATGTGACTGTGAAGAGTCGCGGTTATATGTAGATCACTTAGTGAGACAAAGATTGTTACAGTTTCTCATGGGACCAAATGAGAGTTATAGCCATGTAAGGAGTGTAGTTTTGTTAAAGAGGCATATTTTTACTGTGAATCAAGCCTATGCAGTTGTGGTGCAGGAGGAGAGTCAAAGAGAGTTAGGAGTAGTTGAGATAACTAGAGAACCAATGACTATGTTAGCAGGAAAAGGAGGTCAATTTTTGAAGGGAAAGAAGGCAAGGCTCATCTGTGAACATTGTAGGTATAAAGGACATGTGAAAGAAAATTGCTACAAGTTCATTGGCTATCCGACAGACTTCAAGAGTAAGAAGAAGGGACCAATTTAGCGCAAACAAACCTTTTTCTAACAATGTCAATGGTGAAAGAGAGATTTCTATGAATAACTAGTCACAAGTGAACTATATGATGAAGGATCGGTACAAATACCTTGTACCTCTATTAACAAAATCATCAGTGGAATAAAATGCCAACAACACAGCTGGATCATCAAACATGGCAGGTATAGTGTCATTGTTATCCAATGCACGCTCATATGACTGGATAGTAGATTCAGGGGCATCACATCACATTACCTTTTGCAAGAAAATTGTATAAAAAATAAGGGGAGTTAATAGAGAAAACAGTAATGGAGTACAAATACCTACATAAGGAAAATCAGAAGTAACACATACAGGATATGCAACAACACTAGGGGGATAGAAGATAAGAAATGTCTTGCATGTGCCTGCCTTTAAGTTCAACCAGCTTTCAGTATCCAAGCTGACTAGAGATTTGTGTTGCTAAACATGCTTCTAACCTAACTTTTATATGTTTCAGCGACTTTACAGTTTCAGGGTACTAGGGATTAGTAAGGAAGATCAGGGGCTGTACATAATTAGATGTGAAGAAGATGTAGTTGTAGCAGGTTCATTTGAGAAGGAATTAATAAGTGTTGCATTGTGACATCAAAGACTGAGACATGTATCCATAGGAACCTTACAATGCTTACCATATTTGAAGCATAAGATGACTCCTGAAGTGTAGAAGAATTATGAGATATATCCACTAGCTAAGCAAAGTAGACTAAGATTTCCTATTAGTAGTCACTAGTCTCATTGCATTTTTCAACTTGTGCACATTGATGTGTGGGGACCATGCAAAATAGCCGCTCATGATAGAAAATATTATTTTATTACTCTAGTATATGACTATAGTAGATACACTTGGATCTGTTTGTTGCAATTAAAATGTGAAGTAATAGCAGTATTGAAAGAATTCTTTTCTCTGTTAAGAAATCAATTTGGTGCTTCTGTTAAAGTCTTGAGGTCTGATAATGGAACAAAAAATTTTAATGCAAAGTGTAATGAGTTGTTATTTTCCTTGGGGGTAATACACTAAAGTAGCTATGCCCAAACTCCACAACAAAATGGAGTGGTCGAGAGGAAGCATAGACACATATTAGAGATGGCTAGAGCATTGAAATTTTAAAGTAATGTGCCTATTAGATTTTGGGAAAACATGTGTCAATACAGCAGTAAACTTAATCAATAAATAACCTATAGAGGTGCTAGAGAGGAAGCCACCACTTTATGGCAAACCTCCTAAAGTAGGCCATCTAAGAGTGTTTGGACGCCTTTGTTATGCAAGCACACTGCCAAGAGGAGATAACTTTGCAGCCAAACCTAAGAGGCCAGTGTTCATTGGATATTCAGAGGTGCAAAAGGGATATCGATTGTATGATCTGGAATTCAATAGCTTCCTTGTTAGCAGGGATGTAAGCTTTAGAGAAGATATGTTTCCTTTCAAGGCTTTACCTAGTGATCCACATAAGTTGTTTCTCCCTGATCCTGTTGACATAGGAGACATTGGGAACCAAACTAAGCTAGCTGCAGACAATGACCCTCAGAGAGTTGACCAGCTGCCTATAGCTGATCACTTACAAACACACAACAATGTAACAAATGTTGCTAGAATCTTGCACAACAAGACATGCCTCTAAATGAGGAAGTCAATGAGTCAACAATGGAGCAATTGGCTTCAGAAGGAGAAAGCTCAACAGAACACTAGTTGGAAGCTGAACAAGTTGCTCATATCCTAGAGAATGCTACTACTAGAAACATAAAATCTACAAGAACAATTAAGCCAGTAGTGTGGCTTAAAAATTATGTGACCACCTGCAAACCCAAAGGAACCAACACTTATCCAGTCTCTAATTATGTGAGTTACTCTCACCTATCTGAACATTACCAATGCTACCTTGGATCCTTCAGAGAGGCTTCTCATGATGATAGATGGATAGAGGCAATGAAATAAGAGATACAGGCTCTTGAAGAAGATAGAACCTGGTATGTAGTGGATCTGCCACCAGGAAAGCAAACCACTAGCTCAAAGTGGGTGCATAAGATCAAACACAAGGCCAATGGAGAGGTAGACAAATTGAAGGCCAGGTTTGTTTCCAAAGGATATGCATAACATTAGGGGTTGGACTATCATGAAACTTGTTTTCCAATTGCTAAGATTGTAACATTTAAAATAGTTCAAAGGTTGGGCTTTGTCTCAAATGAATGTGAACAATGCCCTTTTACAAGGCGGCCTCTATGAGGAGGTATATATGGACTTGCCTCAGGGTTTCTATTGGCAGGGGGAGTACAAGGTATGCAAATTGATCAAGTCCCTTTATA
>AWOL01S0021851.1:84818-101225 GCA_000715115.1 Nicotiana otophora | reverse complement strand
ATAAATGTCTTTCACATATAATTCTTCCAAATAATTCTCTTTCAAATATAATTTTCTCAAATAATTATTTTTCAAATATAATTTTTTCAATAAATCTTTACAAATATAATTTTCTTAAATAAATATCTTTCCAATACGATTCTTTCCTATAATACTTTCTAAGTAAAAAGCCTTCCAAATAAATATTTTGAATATACTTCTTTCAAATAAAAAGTCACCATATGACACCTCATTTCATAATCATAAAAATACGGGTCTCAGCCCATTTTTATATTTTTCGTAAACACGGATCTCAGCCCAATTTCATATTTCCACGGCACCTCGTGCCCATAATTAAATCATCATATTTCTCCGACACCTCGTGCCCACATTTCATTTTATAATATGCCTGGCAATATCCACAAGCTCTCAATTTCAACATAAATCAGATTGTTATCAATTTACCAACAACAAGACAAGTTGCACAAGGTATAAAAATAAACACAAGCAAATCACAACATCACACAAAAATTATCAACACCATAACCCCACATCATCACATATCGTCCCTGACAATAGCCACCCTTATCGCTCCTATTGCCACCCTTATCGCTCCGCCCAGACAATATCAATAGCCACCCTTATCGCTCCTATTGCCACCCTTATCGCTCCTAAAGCGGCCCTTATCGCTCCGCCCAGACAATATTCTAACAAACACAACAACAGTGAAATGCCACCCTTATACCCACATAATATCAACGGTGAAATGCCACCCTTATCTCCCCAAAATAATAACTCACACAACACAATAATTTATACGGAAAATTAACACGGTAACATAATAAAATCAATTCATATCACAATTTGCCCAATGGCCACAACCAAATCCAAAGATATAACAAAATTAATTAATTTCACAACAAATAGCCCAAGGCTCCACACAATGTATATAACACCCAAAAACAATCAATAAAGATAGAAATTACTCAGCATAAAGCAAAACCTTCATTAATGCAAATTTAGATAATTATATTAATACTTATTCTTAAGCTCGCTTAAATTAATTATTTGCATAAGAAAATTCATATTGGAATTAATTTCCAAGAAATATTAAACCAACAATACTCACGAAATTTCATAAATATTTCAAGTAACAATCACATTAAATTATTATATAAAAACAAATTCAACAATAAGGGTTTAGGCATGGCAAACAGATGATTTAATAATTTTTCATAATTTTTCAATTTACTACACAATAAAGCCTAAGACTTTAATTCAATGAATTTTGCACGTATAAGCCCGAGTACGTACTCGTCACCTCGCGTACACAACTTTTCACATTTCACAAATGGCACATAAGACTCAATGCCTAAGGGGTAATTCCCCCACTCGAGGTTAAGCAAGACACTTACCTCTTTGAAGTTATGTCGATATTCCAAAATAGCCTTCTTGCTTGAATTGATCTCCGGACAACTCAAATCTATCCAAATTAATTGTATAACTTCATTAAAATGCATCAGAAACAATTCCGGATAATAATACGTCGGCTTAAACATTTATTCCAAAAAGTCAACAAAAGTCAACGCGGGACCCGTCTCTCGAAACCCGATATAATTTTCATGAAATCCGAACATCCATTCTGATACGAGTTCAACCATACCAATTTTATTGAATTCCAATAACAACTCGACCTCCAAATCTTAAATTTTCGTTTTTGGAAGACTTTACAAAAATGTTGATTTCTTCCATTTAAATCCGAATTAAATGATGAATATAATCATAGATTCATGAAATATAATCACTTTACCATATAGAACACTTACCCAAGTCAAAGTATTGAAGAACTCCTCCAAAATCGCCCAAAATCCGAGCTCCAAAATCTCAATCGAAAAATGGCGAAATGACCATTTTTGGTCCTTAACATTCTGCCCAGTTTCGCACCTGTGGACTAATTGTCGCACCTGCGTGCTCTCTTTTGCGAGTGAAATCTCGCTTCTGCGAAGGCCACTGCCAACAAACACATTGCACATGCGGAAATCCTTTCCACTTCTGCGCATTCGCAGGTGCGATGCAACATGCGCATCTGCGCAAACAGCCGCTTCTGCGCCTTTCTTTCCCGCTTCTGCGCTTCCGCAGGTGCAGGATTTTCTTCGCACGTGCGACCACTGCCATGCCCTTCCATCTTTGCTTCTGCGATGGCTTCTTCGCTTCTGCGTGGTCGCACCTGCCCCCAAAATTTCGCAGGTGCGATTCCAACAGCCGCTGCCATTTTCCAGCAGCTTCTTCCAAGTCCGAATTGATCCGTTAACCTTCCAAAATCCATCCGAGGCCCTCGGGACCTCAACCAATTATACCAATATGTCCCAAAATATAATACGAACTTAGTCGAGGCTTCAAACCACATCAAACAATGCCGAAATTACGAATCGCGCATCGAATCGAAGTATAAGTTTTTCAAATCCTCCAACTTCAATATTTTGCGCCGAAACGTATCAAATCAATCCGGAATGACTTCAAATTTTTCACACAAGTCATAATTGATTTAATGGAGCTATTACCATTTCTGGAATCGAAATCCGACCTCGTTATCAAAAATTCACCCTTCGGTCGGACATTCCAAAATCTTGTATTTTTCAACTTTTGCCAAAATATGTCGAATTGTCCTACGGACTTCCAAGTCCAAATCCGAACATACGCCTAAGTCAGAAATTATCATACGAAACTATTTCCATCATTGAAATTCCATTCAGGGGTCGTTTGCTCAAAAGTCAACTCCCCGATCAACTCTTTCCATTTAAGCTTCAAAAATAAGAATGTTTCTTTAAATTAAATTCCGAATCTTCCGAAAACTAAACTCGACCATACACGCGGGTTATAATACATATTGCAAAGCTTCTCGAGACCTTAAGTCATTAAACGAGGCATAATTTCTTAAAATGACAAGTCGGGTCGTTACATTTACGGACCAACAAAAGGTGATATCCACTCATTTCTATCCTTTAAAACACTGAACAAATCAATGTCGTACTAAAGAATAACTTTGTTTCTTCTTATTAACTGATTGCAGTGGCAATGAATCAACTTACGCGACATTTGGCTTGTGAATGGGCTAAAGATGGTATTCGGGTTAATGGCGTTGTGCCCTGGTTCATAAATACGCCACTCGTGGAACATGTAATATTCTCTCGTCTTGCTTCAACGCTCCTGCATTTTACTATGATTTTAACTTATATACATTGATCACTATATAATTTTTTAATACATTNGTGTCCGGTACTTCTATTTACGGACCAACAAAAGGTGATATCCACTCATTTCTATCCTTTAAAACACTGAACAAATCAATGTCGTACTAAAGAATAACTTTGTTTCTTCTTATTAACTGATTGCAGTGGCAATGAATCAACTTACGCGACATTTGGCTTGTGAATGGGCTAAAGATGGTATTCGGGTTAATGGCGTTGTGCCCTGGTTCATAAATACGCCACTCGTGGAACATGTAATATTCTCTCGTCTTGCTTCAACGCTCCTGCATTTTACTATGATTTTAACTTATATACATTGATCACTATATAATTTTTTAATACATTTTCCATGTATTTTAGCCAATCGTGACATATTATTAACTTCCTTTTTACTTTGTTAAATTAAGAGAATATTTTGATAAGCTTAAAATTAAAACTGGTCGAACCAACTTTTAAGATTACTATAGACAGTTTTGTGTTATTATAAGGCCATCATGAACTGATGGTGCAAAAACTTGTATATTGTCTCTGTAAAAAGTTTTAAACTTATATCCGTTACGAGTGTAATGAAACTTTTACACCATCTCTCAAATTTAACACGTTATAGAAGGGGAGTCTTGGAGCGACGTTAAAGTTGTGTCCGTATGATCCATAGGTCGCAAGTTCGAGCAATGGAATCAGTCATTGATGCTTGCATCAGGGTAGACTGCGTACATCACACCCCCTTAGGGTGCAGACTTCCCCGAACCCTACGTGAACGCAAGATGCTTTTTTCACCGTGCTGCCTTTGTTTTTTGTAGAAGATTATTTGACTTATTTTGAAGGTTACTAATTCAAAAAGGTATTCGTGTAATTACCTTTCAAATGACCTAATAGTATTATTTTTCAAACTGTCTGTATATAAAAGTTAAATAATAAAATGCATGATAACCTGATTTTGAATCAATGATGATATTGGTGGCTTTATTAATAGTTGGTCAAGGATAAAACATTTTTAGACGGATAATGTCAAGAACTCCTCTTAAGCGACCAAGAGAAGTTGAAGAAGTTTCATCTCTCGTGGCTTATCTTTGTCTTCTTGCTGCTTCCTACATCAGTGGACAGGTTATAGTTGTTGTCACACCCCTTTTCATAAAAATTCAAATATAGTCAAAAATTAGGTGCTCACAGTTGTTGACGGATGTTTCACGGTCAGTGGGTTCCAATTCCATTGGCCAGAATTTTAATTAGTTCTTGTTTGAAAAACTAATGGTGGCAGAGTTTCTACCTTAGTACCTTTGTAATAATGCTGTATTTGCTCATGTTATGTGTTTAATTTCTCAAGTGTGTTAATTCCAGTTAAAAGCATTATAAATAAAAGTTGTGATCATGTCAATCTGTTAAAAGAATGGCCATGATCAGATTTTAGTTGCTTGGGTAAGTGAAACATTTTCCTCTTCCTCTGTTTTAACCTATGTTGTTCGGCCTCTTCAAAAATCTCGCCAGATGTATATCGGATTCTCCAAAAGTAGTACATTTTTTAAAGATCCAACATGGATGCGACAATATTTTCAGAGAGTCCAAGCAACATAGATATTTTAATGTTAGAAGCATTTTCATGATTAGGTGATCTTTTGGTAGAAGGATTTTAAGTTTTATATATACTGACAGTACAAAGATTCCGCTTTCAATATTGGTGCAGTTTAACCTTTAATAGTAGGTTAGTTATATTTTTACCTGGTTATTGATTAAAACTTACACTTATAAGTTGGCCTATAAGAATAAATATTGTACTCCCTCTGTTTCAATTTAGATGGGGTACTTTGACTCCGCAAAGAGTTTAAAAAAAAAGATTTTTGAAACTTGTGGTCTTAAAAGCTTTATGGGGCAAAAGCTTTATGGGACCATGATATTTGTGTGGTTATAAAAGCTTCTCATTAAGGGTAAAATGAGTAATATAAAGAGTTTAAAATTGAATTATTTTCAAATTTAGAAATGTGTCATTTATTTTGGAACAGACTAAAAAGGAAAGTACCTCATCTAATTTGAAATGGAGGGAGTAACTCTTTATTGCAAACCCGATATATAGTAGCCTAAAAATAGAATAATAACCTACTATAGCCGATTAAATTATAATAATAGTGTATACATTCTTTATAGAGAAATGCATATTTTTAGGTGCTCCCAAAAATGACTGAGAAAATGTATATTCTTTTTGTATATATGTGTAGTTAATATCTAACATATTTTATCACTTTTCGCCTAGCGGATGCAATTAATTTTGACTAACCGGAAAATTTTGTATTTTGCCCTTTTCTATTATGTTATTATATATAACTTAAATCCTTTTTGTTTTACGTTTTAAGTTATTATTACCGTAACCCCATGGTGTTGTACATAGTTTCATCTAATTTTGGGATCTTTACACAAATAGCCGGTCAGATTTACCTTTTATTTTTTTAGCCGGTATAGAAAGACGATACACGTATTGTACATGAATTATGCATCGGTCTCTCTAATTTTTCAGGCGCAGCCAATTTTCAAAGACACAAATAGATACACAGAATTGGCAGATCCACTTCTTAAAGGAGACTTCCCAAAAAGAAGTTTCAATCAAGCAGTTGCTATTGCTGCAATGTGCCTACAAGAAGATCCAGTAGTACGTACACTGATCAATGATGTTGTCACTGCTCTCAGTTTCCTTTGGGCTGAATCATCCGATAACGGATTCGTTTCGTTAATATCTCCTGATCCATTACCTGAAGTTTCAGCTGATAATGAAAGTGATAATGAAGAAATTAAAACATCTGCAAAAGAACGTCAGAGAGCAGTTGCAGAAGCCATAGAATGGGGTTAAAATTCAAGAACTCAAACTGAAAGATTACCATAGCATCTTTTAATAGTTGGCGTATGTAAAGTTTTGCGTAAAACAATGTCAGTTTATTGTCATAAATTTGACTTGTAAGTGAGTTTGAGTCTGAGTCTGAGACTGTAGTGGTCTTAAGGCATTACTTCATATCTCAAAATTGATATTTACTTTCTATTATTTTCAGGCGGAGTTATTTGTTGTATATATAATTATTAGTTTTCTTAAAACATACATATATTACAGGCACATAGATCCGTCAATGGTGTCGGATGATGCCTCTTATTAAAGGGTGTTTTCGTGACTGATCTTCTAGTTCTTTTATTTTTGAGTTAATCATTTGATATCCGGAACTCAGTGGTCCGATGAATCTGAATTCTTTCCGTAAAAAAGTTACTATAGGGGTTTAGCGCTCCCTACCAAAGAAGACTTCACTTCTATGTCTAGAACTTGAAACCTCTGGTTAGGAGTAGAAGAACCTTTACCATTCTTCTACGTGTACCCGTTGGTAGTTGATCTTCTTGTTCTTCAACTCACTCTCTCTCTCTGTATATATCAATTTCAAAATTTCAATCATCAAACAGATGTTGGATTGAAGTTTGTTTGATGTGATTTTTGTGGCTTCAGTACTCCATAGAAATGACTAATTAAGTGATGGAGGAATGAGAATCAAGTGCTAGAAATTGTTGAATTCTTAAGGAAAATAAAGCCAGAGTAAGAATAGTAATTCAGATATTTCATATGTGATGGCGTATTACAAACGGTCAGTTTTATTATAACCATTTTACCAAGGAAACAAGGAAAATTTGTATAGATAGATCAATTGAAAGAACAAGAAAAAGTATTATTTCAACCATTTTTGCAGTTTCTAGTAAAATTAATTCAATAAAACAATAGGAGAAGTTTCGAAATGAAAGAAAAAAAATATTTTTATTTTATTTATTATTTCTAGAAGTTATTCGAGGAGCATCTATGTCATGTTGTTTAAGTCGGTTGAATTTTAGAAAACTTAAGCCATGTTCATCACGTCCAGAGAATGAAATGATGTTTGAAAAAAGTCAATGAAATGTTTACGAAATCAAAGTTAGCATTAATTTGCTAAAATATAAATGATTTCATTAAGTTACAAACCTAACATATTTAAAATGTTGGGTATAACTTAACAACCGTTTACTTATTTTAGCTATGGCTATGTAACTGAAAGGTTGAATAGCCAAATAGATATTCATTAATGACTTGTCATTAAAACTACTGACGTGGATGCTGATTTGTCATCCCAATGACTGTATTTACGCGTTAAACATTAGTTTTGAACAGGTGCAGATGTTTGAATATCATAATGGAGTATTCGATCAATCAATATTTGTCGAATTTGAGAAAAAGAATTAGATCCTCTTATTTTGATTCTCGAATCGAGAAATCGATGAATTGGAATCCTAATGGATAAAGATATATATGGTCCAATCGGAGCAAAAATTTCCAGTAACATTTAAAACGGCCTGTTTCGAAGCATAAGAGCGGTTTTCAAGTAGTGTTCGATTAATTACATATTAATCGATATAAAATTTCTTTAAGTTGAGTGGTTCGGAACAGGGGCATATACACCTTATCCTATGCGGTTTTACGGGACACCACTTCATTAATTTTTTTTACTATTTATGTATAAGAAAAATAAAAATGTTAGGGATAAATATAGAAAATTATACTACTTACAACTACAATAAGTTATTTATTTGTTTATTTCTTCAAATTATGACACCGCTTATGAAAACTCATGTGTACGCCACTGGACTTCGGAACACAATCATGTGCAGATTATAAGTATCTTTTGACTATTAGATTGTAAGTGTCTTTTGACTATTCGACCTAACTAAAAAGAAGTAACTGTCAGATTAAAACACTCTTATTGGCTATAAATTCTACAAGTTTGCTGAAAATTTGTATTGAAATTTAAAGCTTGTAACTATTGCTGATCATCTTTAACAACCCTACTAGGTAGGACGTGAAACTAACCAAAAAAGGAAATAGAATGAAACAAATGGGAGCAACACATTTATTAGTGAATTATAGATGTTAGAGATAAGAGTGGTAAATACTTTATTTCTTTTTGAAAATGGTTATATATATACCGCAAAAACATTCTAATCAATCAATGGCGAAGATTGAAGGATTTGTCAATAGATGGTCTCTTACTGGTTTGATCACTCTTGTCACTGGCGGCACTTTTGGAATTGGGTGAGTTAAATTTTAAATTTTCTTCTACGGTAGTATTTGGTATTGACGGAAGTCATTTTTTAGGCAAATGTTTTATGAAAAAGTCGTTTTTTGATTTAATTGCTAGATTTTTCAATAAAAAAGGAGAAAATGACTTACCTCACTTATGGAGAATAACTTTTAACTTCTTATTCCTTGTTCCAACTAACACTAAGACATTATCATTAATACATATATACTTGAAAAAAATATTCACTCACAAATCGAATACGAAAAAATAATTTTCCATGAAAAATGGTACAAAAAACACTCAACACGTTTTGCAATCATTTTATTAAGTATGGATGGTATGGATGACCATTATGTTTTTTCTTGGAATATTTACACAAATAGTCTGTAGGTGTAACGACTCGACTTGTCGTTTTGAGAATTTACACTCTGTTCAGCGACTTAAGGTCTCGAGTAGCCTCGTAATATGTATTATGAACCCCGCGTGTGTGGTCGAGTTTGATTTACGGATGATTCGGAGAGATTTGGGACACTTAGTCCCTGAGATGGAAGCTTAAGTCTTAGAATTTTTACCGTAGACGGAATTGTATGAAGACGACTTCGGAATAGAGTTATGTCGGTTCCTTTAGCTCCGTTGGGTGATTTTAGACTTCGGAGCGTGTCCGGACTGTGAATCTGAGGTCTGTAGCCAATTTAGGCTTGAAATGGCGAAAGTCGAATTTTTGGAAAGTTTGACCGGGGATTGACTTTTTGATATCGGGGTCGGAATGCGATTTCGAGAGTTGGAACAGCTCCGTTATGTTATTTGGGACCTGCCTGTAAAATTTGACGTCATTCCGGGTTGGTTTGATAGGTTTCGGCACGAGTTTTAGAAGTTGGAAGTTTTGGAAGTTCATAATTCGATTCGATGCGTGATTCGTAATTTCGGCGTTGTTGGATGTGGTTTGAAGCCTCGACTAAGTTCGTATGATATTTTGGGACTTGATTGTATGTTTGGTTGAGGTCCCGAGGGGCTCGGGTTTGTTTCAGACCAAATTAGAGTTGTTTGGACTGCTGTTGCTGAAGTCTGGTTTCCTTCTTCGCGAACGCAAATAGAGTCCCGCGTTCGCGAAGAGGAATTTGAGGGACTGTGGTTTGGTCTTCGCGAACGCGAAGCTGTGGACGCGAACGCAAAGAAGGAGCAGGGCAAGCCTTCGCGAACGCGGCCCAGGCAATGCGAACGCGAAAAAGAAAGGAAGATTGGGGCCTGGGGTCGTTTGACCTTCGCGAACGCGAAGGAGTTGGTCAGCTGGTCATCGCGAATGCGAAGAGGAAATGATGGGGCAGAAACAGCTGGCCTTTGCGAACGCAACGAGGAGGTCGCGAACGCGATGAAGGATTTGATGCAGTTGGATTTTGGCCTTCGCGAACGCGAAGCAATGGTCGCGAACGCAAAGAAGGCCTATCTGGGCAGAATTAAAAGTCCAAAAAATGGGGGTTTGAGTTCATAAGTCAAAATCAAATTTGGAGCTCGGTAGA
The DNA here is from genome assembly GCA_000715115.1 of Nicotiana otophora. Classification (NCBI taxonomy): domain Eukaryota; kingdom Viridiplantae; phylum Streptophyta; class Magnoliopsida; order Solanales; family Solanaceae; genus Nicotiana; species Nicotiana otophora. The sequence continues at coordinate 91,412 of AWOL01S0021851.1, read as the reverse complement.
AGGCGACTTTTGGAGAGTTCTTACGTGGGTGTTTGGGGCAAGTGATTCTTATCTAGTTTTGATTAATTTCCATGATTATATCTTTGAATCCATCATTTAATTCGGATTTAATGGAGGAAAAATCAAGATTTTTGTAAAATCTTCCAGAAATGAAAATTTAAGATTTGGAAGTCGAGTTGTTATTGGAATTCGATAAAATTGATATGGTTGAACTCGTATCGGAATGGGTATTCGGATTTCATGAAAATTATGTCGGGTTCCGAGAGTCGAGTCCCGTATTGACTTTTGTTGATTTTTTAGAATAAAATTTTAAGTCGACGTATGATTATCCGGAATTATTTCCGATGAATTTTTAATGAAGTTATACAATTAATTTGGATAGATTTGAACGGCCCGACGGTCAATTCAAGGAAGAAGGCAATTTTAAAACTTCGGCATAACTTCAAAGAAGTAAGTATCTTGCTTAACCTCGAGTGGGAAAAATTTCCCTTAGGCATTTAGTCTTATGTGCAACTTGTGTAATTGCAAACCATGTATGCGAGGTGACGAGTACGTACTTGATTTATACGTGCAAATTTTATTGAGTTAAAGTCTTGAGCATATTGTATAGTAAATTGAATAATTGTTGGCATATATTTTATCATCTACTTGTCGTGCCTAAATCGTTGTTGTTGACTCTGTTGTTATATGACAATATGATGTGATTGTTATTTGATTATTTATGAAATTTCGTGAATTTACTGGTTTGATAATTATTGGAATTTAATTTCATTTTGGATTTTTCCCTCTGCAAATAATTAATTAAATGAGCTTAAGAAGAGGTGTTTATATAATTATTGAAAATTTGATCTTTTATGAAGACTTTGCTTTATGTTGAGTAATTTCTATCTCTATTGATTATTTTTGGTTGTTGTACACATTATGTGGAGCATTTGGCTATTTGCTGTGAAATTAATTGACTTTATTGTAACTTTGGAATTTGATTGTGGCCATTGGGCTAATTGTGATATGAATTAATTTTTGTTATGTTGTTGTGATAATTTGCCGTGTAAATTATTGTGTTGTATGAGTTGTTATTTTGGGGAGATAAGGGTGACATTTCACCGTGGATATTATATGGTTATAAGGGTGGGATTTCATTGTTGTTGTGTTTGTTGGAATATTATCTGGGTGGAGCGATAAGGGTGGCTATATGAGCGATAAGGGTGGCAGTAGGAGCGATAAGGGTGGCTATTGATATTGTCTGGGCGGAGCGATAAGGGTGGATTTAGGAGTGATAAGGGTGACAATAGGAGCGATAAGAGTGGTTATTGTCAGGGACGATATGTGATGGTGTGGGGTTGTTGTTAGTAAATTGATAATAATCTGATTTATGTTGAAATTGGGAGCCTGTGGATATTGCCAGGCAGTTTATAAAGTAAAATGTGGGCATGAGGTGCCGTGAATTGTGATATGAAATGGGGATATGGGCACGTGAATTGTCCGTGCATTTGTGATATGAAATGTGGGCACGAGGTGCTGTGATGAAATCATAATGATATTTGGCACGTGAATTGTCCGTGCAGTTATGATATGAAATGAGGGAATGAGGTACCGGGCAAATATGATGATTTAATTATGGGCACGAGGTGCCGTGAAAATATGAAAATGGGCTGAGACCCGTGTTTACGAAAAATATGAAAGCGGACTGAGACCCGTATTTTGATGATTATGAAATGAGGTGTCACATGGTGACTTTTTAATTGAAAGAATTATATTCAAAATATTTATTTGAAAGGATTTTTACTTAGAAAGTATTATATAAAAGAATTGTATTTGAAAGATATTTATTTGAGGAAATTGTATTTGAAATGATTTATTGAAAGAATTATATTTGAAAAATAATTATTTGAGAAAATTATATTTGATTTAATTGGGTGTAATTATGTTTATTAATTGTTGAGTGATATTAATGGTATTCTTGTTATCGATTGTACATATCACTGGTTGCTTTATCCTGCCCTTATTATTATTTGTCTCCTATTATTTTGTATATTATATTGCACAGGTTATTAGACTAGTGAGTGTCTTGACTGTACCTCGTCTTTACTCTATTGAGGTTAGTCTTGATACTTACTGGGCACCGCTGTGGTATGCTCACTCTACACTTCTGCACATTTTGTGCAGAGCTAGGTATTGGAGATATCGGACTTGAGCAGAGTTAAAGCGCGGTGATATGGATTCAAGATAGAGCTGCTTGGTCGTCGGAGTCCCTTGGAGTCTTTTCATTTCATTGTACTGTTAAATTGTAATCAAACAGTATTGTATATTCGGTCCTCGTGATCATTCCATGTATTCAGTTAGAGTTCGTGACTCAGTATTACCAGTCTTGGGATGTTGTATATTCATATTTATTCCGCCGTTAGTTTTGGTTACTTATTTAATTCAAAAAAAAAAAATGGATTCAAAATATATTTGAAATCGGCTTAAGACTAGGTGCCATCACGACGCCTGTGGTGGGATTTTGGGTTGTGACAGTAGGATTCACGGTTTACTTTTTTTCATCATTATACATAGATATTTATACACGGTTATATATATATCATACATAGATTATACATATATTATATATTGCTTGCTACTTAAATTTAAGCGATTGGATATGCGACTGTTTTTGGTTAATTCTTCTTTTTTCTATAGGCGTGCAGTTGTAGAGAAGTTTGAGCAACTTGGTGCAACAGCGTACACATGTTTGAGAGAAGAATCAGAGCTCAATAAATCTTTGCAAGACTAGGCAGATAAAGTCTTTCAAGTAAAAGGTTCGATATGCGATGTAACCTCTAGAGAGCAAAGAGTTCAGCTCATGAAAAAGGTTTCCTCTGCATTTAATGGAAAACTCAACATTCTTGTGAGAACTATATCCTTAGTAATTAATTGTTGGTTAAAGTATAAAAGGCGAGTTTTGGAGCAACAGGAATTTTTGTAAGCGGTGTCGAAATTTATAGAAGAATAATATCTTTAATTATCATATGTTTGGACAAGAAATAGCCTTAGTCTGTTAGTTTTGTTGAGTCTTAAGTTAGAAAAGGTCATGAGTTCGATTTTATTTCTTCACAATTTTTAACTACAGAGGCTCTCTCAAATATTTGAAACAAATGTGTTAGTTGTGTATCGATTCTTTGACTTCTTAGAGCAAAATCAAACACATAACCAACATAACAAGAGACAATTTATGGAAAATGATATTATTTTTTCCTAGTTATCCATTTCCTCACGGTATTAATACATATATTTAGTAAACTTTTCCGACGAAGTGGTGTCGGGTGACACCGCTTCGTCAAACATGCATCCGCCCCTGTGCATCACACCTTCTTTGAGAAGCCCTTAAACAATAGGCCTATGAGCGATGTGGCCCTTCTACGGACCCTGTGTGAACGCGGAATACTTCGTACACTGACTGCTTTTTTTGTTGGTTAAAAGTATAATAATTTTTTAATTATTTACCAAGTTTATCGTCGAGCTGTAGATTAATAATGTTGGAACAAACATTCACAAGGTCGCTGTTGAATATACTGCCGAAGATTATGCCCACATATTTGCTACAAATTTTGAATCTTCATTCCATCTCTGTCAAATTGCTCATCCTCTTTTGAAAGCATCTGGAGCTAGAATTATTGTTTTCAAATCCTCTGTTTCTAGTCTTGTGCACGTGTCCGGTACTTCTATTTACGGACCAACAAAAGGTGATATACACTCATTTCTATCCTTTAAAACACTGAACAAATCAATGTCGTACTAAAGAATAACTTTGTCTCTTCTTATTAACTGATTGCAGCGGCAATGAATTAGCTTACTCGACATTTGGCTTGTGAATAGGCTAAAGATGGTATTTGGAACATGTATTATTCTCTCGTGCATTTTATTAAGGATTTCACTTGTATACATCGATCATAGTATAATTGTCTTATACATTTTCCATGTATTTTAGCCAATCGTGACAGGGTTATTAACTTCATTTTTATTTTGTTAAATTAAAAGAATATTTTAATAAGCTTAAAATTAAAACTAGTCGAACAAACTTTTAAGATTACTATACACTGTTTCCTGTTACTATAAGGCTATCATGAACTGATGGTGTAAAAGCGTATGTATTGTCTCCGTAAAATGTTTTAAACTTATACGTTACTCATGTAAATTTTACACCATCTCTCCAATTTAACATGTTGTAGAAGTGGAGCTTTAGAGCGACGGTAAAGTTGTCTCCGTATGACCTTATAGGTCATGGGTTTAAGCCGCAGAATCAGCCACTGATACTTTTGTATTAGGGTAGCTAGGATGGCTACATCACACCATCTTAGGGTGCGACATTCCCCGGAGTCTACGTGAATACGAGGTGCTTTGTACACCAAATTGCCTTTTTTTTTAAAACTGTCATGTATAAAAGTTAAATAATAAAATGCGTGATAACCTGATTTTGAATCAATGATGAATTTGATGGCTTTATTAACAGCTGTCAAGGATAAAACATTTTTAGACGGATTAATGTCAAGAACTCTTCTTAAGCGATTAGGAGAATTTGAAGAAGTTTCATCTCCGGTGGCTTATCTTTGTCTTCCTGCTGCTTCCTACATCACTGGACAGGTTATAGTTGTTGACGGAGGTTTCACGGTCAGTGGGTTCCAATTCCAACGGCCAGAATATTAATTAGTTCTTATTTGAAAATGAATGGTGGTAGAGTTTCTACCTTAGTAGTACCTTTGTAATAATGTTGTATTTGCTCATGTTCTGTATTTAGTTTCTCAAGTGTGTTAATACCAGTTAAAAGCATATTACCCGCTTGTTCTATAGAAAACTAAGTGCCTATCAATTAGTTCCAAGAAAGTAGTTGGGGTTTAACGAGAATTTCATTCCAATCTCGCTATTTCATCGTTGTGTCTTGTGCAATAGTCAAATTATTTGAATGCATATGGATTGCTATTATTTAATTATGAATAAAATATGTATTCATATAAGTTAAACTACTGAGATAGTTTGTAACTTGAATTTGAAATTTCGTATAAGATACGAGTGTAATCTTATAATAGGTTATTAGATTATACAATTATTTTAATTGTTATTAGTTTATGAGATATTAATTAATAATAATGTTCTGGCATGAATTATTTTATGTGATATATAAGATAAACATGTTAGAAGTATGTTGAATTTCGTTTTTATGTCACGTGCTTGTTCTTTATATGATTTTGAATTATTATTACATGTGATGTAAATTAATTTAGGATAAAGCATGTAGACAACTTGAACAAAATTCATGTTCTATAAAAGATCAGATCATCATGTTATTAAAAGTTATTTTTAGTAATAATTCCGTCTTGCTAAAATTTGAGTTCTAACTAATAAAATATAAGATATTTTATTATAGAGCTATCCATATTTATTTCTTGTTTATAAGGAACGACATGATAACCAGGAGACTTATAGGTCGAGAATATGTTTAAATTATTTATTGTATTAGATTCATGGATTGGAAGAATTATTTAATTTTACACTAGACACCTAAACTACCCGGGGAGTATAAAATTTAATAAGTTCTTTGCTATCATGATGGTTGAACTCAACTATGCCACTAAGATCGACCTGATTACCAAGGGACTATTTGACATAGAGCTATTTAAGGAAATTGTATAGGGATATTGTGATGACCCAAAAGGTCATCTTATATTTTAGAACTCGAATATGCGTTCTTAAGCCTTAAAAATCTCATTTTATCCCCCTCGATTTGCGTGCACGGTCTGGGCATATTTCCGAAAAGCTTTTATGTTGAAAATTCATGAAAATAAGAATTTATGCCTTAAAAGTTGATTTTAGTTGACTTCGGTCAATACTTTTGGTAAATAGGCCCGGATCTATGTTTTGACGGTCCCGGTGGATCCGTATCGAATTATGGGACCTGGGCGTATGCCCGAAATCGAATTCGGAGGTCTCTAGCTCTAGTTATGAATTTTTGATGAAAATTAAGAGCCTGAAAATTTATTATTTTTAAGAATTGGTTGATGTTTGGCCTTATTGATATCGAGTCCGTATTTTTGGTTCCAGACCCGGTATAGGTCCAATATAATATTTATGACTTATCTGTGAAATTAGGTGAGAAACGGAGTTGATTTGACATGATTCGGGTGTCCAGTTGAGAAGATAGAAATTTTAAAAGTGTTCTTGAGAATTTTATTTGATTTGGTACTAAATTCGTAGTTCTAGGTGTTATTTTGGCGATTTGATTGCGCAAGCAAGTTCGTATGATATTTTAGACTTGTGTGCATGTTTGGTTTGGAGCCCCGAGGGCTCGGGTGAGTTTCAGGTAAGCCACAGGATGTTTTGGACTTTGCAAATCTGGTATTTTGTTGCAGCAGGTATTCTGGCAGGTCCTTCTTCACGTTCACGAAGGTACTCTCGCGAACGCGAAGAGTAAACTGGGCAGCTGGAGTTTTCTTCTTCGCGAATGCGAAGCGATGGGGGCGTTACCCTTCACGAATGCGACCAGCTCCTCGCGAACGCGTAGTGTTAGGCACACCTGGGGAAGATTCGATCGTTCCTTCATCGCGAACGCGAAGGCCGGGG
>AWOL01S0021851.1:57120-78174 GCA_000715115.1 Nicotiana otophora | reverse complement strand
CGGGAAGGCCAATGTGGTGGCTGATGCTTTGAGTAGAAAGTCAGTCAGTATGGGTAGCCTTGCATATATTCCAGTTAGTGAGAGACTGCTAGCATTGGATGTTCAGGCCCTGGCCAACCAGTTTATGAGGTTAGATGTTTCTGAGCCCAGCCGTGTTTTAGCTTGTACAGTTGCTCGGTCTTCTTTGTTTGAGTACATCAGAGATTGACAGGATGACGATCCTTATTTACTTGTCCTTAGAGACACAGTGCGGCACGGTGGTACCAAGCAGGTTACTATTGGAGATGATGGAGTTTTGAGGATGCAGGGTCGTATTTGTGTGCCTAATGTGGATGGACTTAGTGAGTTGATTCTTGAGGAGTCCCACAGTTCCTAGTATTTTATTCATACGGGCGCCGCCAAGATGTATCAGGACTTGAGGCAGCATTATTGGTGGAGGCGAATGAAGAAAGACATAGTTGCCTATGTAGCCCGATGCTTAAATTGCCAGCAGGTAAAGTGTGAGCATCAGAGACCTGGTAGTTTACTTCAGAGGTTAGAGATTCCTGAGTGGAAGTGGGAGCATATCACTATGGATTTTGTTGTTGGACTCCCATGGACTCAGAGGAAGTTCGATGAAGTTTGGGTCATTGTGGACAGGCTGACTAAGTCAGCGCATTTTATTCCTGTGGCAGTTACCCATTCCTCAGAGCGGTTAGCAGAGATTTATATCTGGGAGATCGTCCGTCTTCATGGTGTGCCCGTGTCTATTATATCTGACCAAGGTACACAGTTCACCTCGCACTTCTGGAGGGCAGTACAGCGTGAGTTGGGTACGCGGGTTGGGTTGAGCACATCATTCCATCCTCAGACGGACGGGCAGTCCGAGCGCACTATCCTGATCTTGGAGGATATGCTCCATGCATGTGTTATAGACTTCGGAGGATCGTGGGATCAGTTCTTGCCCCTTGCATAATTCGTCTACAACAACAGCTACCAGTCGAGCATTCAGATGGCTCCCTATGAGGCATTATATGGTAGGCGGTGCCGGTCGCCAGTTGGGTGGTTCGAGCTGGGAGAGGCTCAGTTGTTGGGCACAGACTTAGTACAAGATGCCTTGGACAAGGTCAAGATTATTCAGGACTGACTTCACACAGCTCAGTCCAGGCAGAAGAGTTATGCCGACCATAGAGTTCGTGATGTTGCATTCATGGTCGGAGAGAGAGTGTTACTTTGGGTATCACCCATGAAGGGTGTAATAAAGTTCGGAAAGAAGGGAAAGTTGAGCCCTAGGTATATCGAACCTTTTTGAGATTCTGGAGAGAGTAGGAGAGGTGGCTTACAGGCTTGCGTTGCCACCTAGTTTAGCAACTGTTCATCCGCTATTCCATGTGTCCATACTTTAAAAGTATCACGATGATTTGTCTCATGTGTTAGATTTCAGCTCTGTCCAGTTGGACAAGGATTTGACTTACGAGGAGGAGCTGGTGGCTATTTTAGCCTGGCAAGTTCGCCAATTAAGATCAAAGAGTTACCCTTCAGTTAGAGTGTAGTGGAGAGGTCAGCCTATTAAGGCAGCTACTTGGGTGTCCGAGTCCGATATGCGGAGTAGATATCCCCACCAATTCACCAGCCCAACTACTTTTCCATGTCCGTTCGAGGATAAACGGTTGTTTTAGAGGTGGAGAATGTGATGACCCAAAAGGTCATCTTATATTTTAGAACTCAAATCTGCGCTCTTAAGCCTTAAAAATCTCATTTGTACCCTCCTCGATTTACGTGCTCAGTCCCGGCATGTTTCCGGAAAGCTTTTATGTTAAAAATTGATGAAAATAAGAATTTATGCCTTAAAAGTTGATTTTAGTTGACTTCGGTCAACATTTTTGGTAAACGGAACCGGATCCATGTTTTGATGATTCCGGTGGGTCCGTATCGAGTTATGGGACCTGGGCGTATGCCCGGAATCGAATTCGGAGATCCCTAGCTCAAGTTATGAATTTTTGATGAAAATTAAAAGTCTGAAAATTTATTATTTTTAAGAATTGGTTGATGTTTGGCCTTATTGATGCTGGGTCCGTATTTTTGGTTCCAGAGCCCGATATAGGTCGAATATAATATTTATGACTTATCTGTGAAATTTGGTGAGAAACTGAGTTGATTTGACGTGATTCGGACGTCCCGTTGAGAATATAGAAATTTTAAAAGTGTTCTTGATAATTTTATTTGATTTGGTGCTAAATTCGTAGTTCTAGGTGTTATTTTGGCGATTTGATCACGCGAGCAAGTTCGTATGATGTTTTTAGACTTGTGTGCATGTTTGGTTTGGAGCCCCGAGGGCTCAGGTGAGTTTCGGGTAGGCCAGCGGATGTTTTGGACTTTGCAAATCTAGTATTTTGCTGCAGCAGGTGTTCTGGCAGGTCCTTGTTCGCGTTTGCGAAGGTACTCTCGCGAACGCGAAGAGTAAACTGGGCAGCTGGAGTTTTCTTCTTTGCGAACGCGAAGGCTTAGTCGTGAACGGAAGCGATGGGGCATTACCCTTCGCGAATGCGACCAGCTCCTCGCGAACCCATAGTGTTAGGCACACCTGGGGAAGAGTCGATCATTCCTTCATCGCAAACGCGAGAAATGTCTCACGAACGCGAAGGCCAAGGAGGTAGCCTACGCAAACACGAACACGGTCTCGTGAACGCGAAGGCTTGGCAGCCTATACTCTTTGTGAACGCGACAGTGCTCTCGCGAACGCGATGAACACTGTCGCCCAACACTTAAAAGAATCCCAACACAGGATTTAGCCAAAAATTCATTTTTCTCAAAAACCAAACGGTGTGAGGCGATGTTTCAAGAGCCATTTCTTTGCCGAAGTGTTGGTAAGTGATTCTAAACTATTTTCTTTCAATTACCCACTACATTGTTTGAATTATCAACCTAAAATCTAGAGTTTTCATGGTAGGGGTTAGGGTAGAAAACTAGGGGTTTCGAAAATTTGGGAATTTAGACCTCAATTTGAGGCCGGATTCCAAAACTAATTACATATTCGGGCTCGGGGGTGAATGGGTAAATAGATTTTGGTCCAAACCTCGAGTTTTGACCAAGCGGGTCCAGGGTCAATTTTTCGACTATTTGGAGGAAAATTTGGAAAATTTAATTTATGCAATATACTTGATTCATTTAGCAATATTTGGTATTATTGACCTTTTTGTGAATAGATACAAGTGGTTTGGAGGTGAATTCCAAAGGAAAAGCTGTGATTGGGAAATAAGTGGCCTTCGAAGCGAGGTAAGTGTTGTGTCTAACCCTGACTTGAGGGAATTAGGAATCTTAGATTATTTGCTAAGTGAAATTCACGTGAGCGGCGTATATGTGAGGTGACGAGTACTTATGCACCGCCAATTTACCCGTTTTCCATGTTTCTCTGTTTTTCTTATATTGTCTCTTTCCTATGCCTAATTGCTACGTGTTATACTAGTGTTGTTCAACTTATTGTTCTTATCATGTTTACGGATTTTCTGGTGATAATTGAGTTTTTATTTCAAAGTTGAGATTGATATTATGGAACCAAATGTTGAAGTAAGGATTTTATTTGTTATTCTATCTCCATGTTGTTATTTATGCATTGCATTATGGTAAGGGAGAGTGTTAATGCACGAAGGGTGATGCCGTGCCATATTGTGAGCGTTAATGCATGAAGGGTGATGCCGTTCCATTTATATTGATTTTATGTTGAGATTTAGAGTAAAAGCACGAAGGGTGAAGTCGTGCATTTTTCTTTACTGTATTCACTATTCCTGTCGATTCATGGTATATTGACTGCTCCGATGATCATTCTGTTGAAGTTCTTTATCTTGTATTCCCCTCAGTATATTCCCCTCCCGACATTTCCTTGTTAGTTCTTCATTTTTGTTATTTGTATATACACTATTAAATTGTACAAGTTGATTTGTAGGTGCCTTGCCTTAGCCTCGTCACTACTTCGTCGAGGTTAGGCTCGACACTTACAGGTACATGGGGTCGGTTGTACTGATACTGCACCCTGCACTTTCTATGCAGATTTTGATACCGGTTTGGGTTGATCGAGATTTTGCTTTTGGTCCGCTTTTCGGAGACTAAGGTAGATTTGTCGGCGTTCATAGACCTTGAAGTCCCCGTCTATCTTTTCTGTTCTACTGTTTCTTTCATTTAGACAGCTGTATTTCTTTCAGACTATTATTTGTAGTAAATTCTAGAATGCTCGTGAATTGTGACTCCAAATTCGGGTGGTAGTAATTAATAAAGTTTTATGATATTCCGCACTTATCATATTTCATCTTAGTTAATTATTGTTAATTACTGAATGTGAATAAGGAATTGGTTTAATGATTCTCTAACGTTGGCTTGCCTAGCAAGTGAAATGTTAGGCGCCATCACGGTCCCGTCGGTGGGAAATTTCGGGTCATGATAGATACAATTGGTAAAAGTACCTACATTTAAAATATATGTGAGAAACGACTTGACTTCCAAGGAGCTTATACATATTGTTGAAGGATTTCTTTACTCCACTAACAGAAATAAAGATTTCTTAAACTATAATGAAGGTAAATAGTTTAAAATAATTAGCGAAAATATCATTTATATAAAAGTCCATATCTTTATGATATGTGTAACATGTTCTTATATTTTCTTTTCTATATTTTAGATTTCTCAATATGTCTTCTATATAACTGTGTGGAATACTTGAAACCAACTAGTTGGTAGGACCAAACTTTGATGATTGGTACAAAAATTTGAGAATTGTTCTCATGTATGAAAATCTTATTGATGTGATCAATAAGCCTGCCAAAGAAGTCCCGGATGAGGATGATGATGATGCCACCAAGATTTATCAGAAATACTTGGAAGAATGTCTTACTACCAAATGCATCATTCTCGCTTCTATGAGTTTTGAGCTCCAGAGGAAACATCAAGATATGGATCCATTTGCAATCATTGAACATCTTAAGAAGATATTTGGTACACAAAATAGGACAGTTAGATACCAGCTATCCAGGGCTTTATTTGGACCCGAATTGACTGGAAACTCTCCGGTTGGACCCTATGTCAATCATATAATTGATCTTATTGAAGAACTTGAGAAGTTTGGGTGCAAACTGGGTAAAGATCTTTCTAAAGATTTGATCTTGCAGTCACGCTCTGAATCCTTTTCACAATTTGTTATTAATTTTAATATGCGTAAAATGGATTGTGATCTTCATGAGATGCTTAACATACTGATTGATTATGAGAATCAACTTGCATCTGAGAAGAAGAAAAGAACTGCCATGTTGGTTGGAAACTCTTCTAAGAAGAAGGGTCAGGGTAAAAATAAACCCAAGAAGAAGCCTACTGCCTAAGGGTGGTGTGACCAAACCCCAAGGCAAAGGAGGCAAAGCTGACCAATCCGATGCTGAATGTTTTCATTGTAAAAAGATAGGACATTGAAAGAGAAACTGCAAGGAGTATCTTGCAACTCTAAATAACAAAAACAAGATAAGACTCAAATGAAAAATATTTTCAAAGTTTGTTTAACTACTACCGAGGCTTCATTATGGGTATTAGATACTGGCAGAGGTTATAACATCTGCAACATGTTGCAGGGGTTCCAAATAAGTAGAATGTTGAAGAAAGGAAAAATTGATCTACAAGTTCGAAATGGTGCAAAAGTTACGACCGTAGCTATATGAACAATTTCTTTAATAATACCTACGGGCAAAGTACTTATGTTGGATGATTGTTATTACGTTCCTAAATTTGTTTCAAACATAATTTCAGCTTCTATGTTAGGCAAACATAATTTTCGCATTATTATAAGCAATAGTATTTGCTCTATTTATTATAGCGATAATTTATATGAGAATGGCTATCTCCAACATGATGTTTATGTCTTATTTAATGTGAATGCTAATTCGATTATGCATGTTTCAAGTCTTAAGAGGAAAATAGATGATCAAGTAAATCATACATACCTTTGGCATTGTAGGCTTGGTCATATTGGAGAGAAAAGAATTAATAAATCGTACAAGGAAGGGTACCTTGACAAGTATAATTTTGAATCATATCGAACTTGTGAATCTTGCCTCAAAGGAAAAATGACCAAATCTCCATTTACTGTAAGTGGAAAAAGAGCTATTGAATTATTGGGACTAATTCATACATATGTTTGTGGTCCCATGAAAATTCAAGATAGAGGTAGATATTTCTCACGACCCAAAATTCCACAACATGCGTCGTGATGGAACCTAGTCTCTAAGACTAGGTAAGCCGATTTCCATTACATTTCGAAGCCATTTGTTTTTATATAAATTAATACACGTGTCGAAAACCAACAGCGGAAAAAGTTATGAAAAACACCCAAGACTGGTAGTACTGAGTCACGAACTCTAACTGAATACATGAAATAATCTCAAGGATCGAATACTCAATACTGTTTGATTAATAATTAACAGTACAATAAAATGAAAAGACTTCAAGGGACTGCGACGACCAAGCAGCTCTACCTTGAATACTTGCGATCACACTTTAACTCTGTCCGAGTCCGATAGCTCCAACACCTGGCTCTGCACAAAAATGTACAGAAGTGTAGTATGAGTACACCATGATCGGTACCCAGTAAGTATCAAGACTAACCTCTATGGAGTAGAGACGAGGTACAGTCAAGACATTCACTAGTCTAATAGCCTGTGCAATAAGATATACAAAATAATAGGAAACAAATAACAATAAGGGCAACAAGAACACCATTAATAATGCTCAACAATTTATAAATATAAGTACACCCAATTAAATCAAGTATTTCAAATAAATATCTTTCACATATAATTCTTCCGAATAAATCTCTTTCAAATATAATTCCTTCAAATGAATATCTTTCAAATATACTTCCTTTAAATAAATCTCTCTCAGATATAATTTCTTCAAATAAATACCTTTCGAATGTAATTCTTTCAAATAAATTGTTTTGAATAAAAATCCTTCCAAATAAATATTTTGAATACAATTCTTTCAATTAAAAAGTCACCATGTGACACTTTATTTCATAATCATACAACTACCGATCTCAGCCCATTTTCATATTTTTCATAAACACGGGTCTCAGCCCACTTTCATATTTCCACGACACTTTGTGCCTACAATTAAATCATCATATTTTCTCGGCATCTCGTGCCATCATTTAATATCACAACTGCACGGACAATTCACGTGCCAATATCATCATTATTTACTCACGACACCTCGTTCCCACATTTCATATCATAATCCGCCTAGCAATGGCCATAGACCCCAATTTCAACATAAATCACACTATTACAAATTTACCAACAACAAGACCAATTTCACAAGATATAAAAATAACAACAATGAAATTCACAACATCACATAAAAATTTGCAACGCAACAACCCCACATCATCACATATCATCCCTGATAATAGCCACCCTTATCTCTCCTATAGCCACCCTTATCACTCCTATAATAGCCTCCCTTATCCCTCCGCCCTGACAATATCAATAGCTACCCTTATCGCTTCTATAGCCACCCTTATAACTTCTATAGCCACTCTTATCGCTCCGCCCAGACAATACCCCAACATACATAACAACAGTGAAATGCCTCCCTTATGTCCACATAATATCAACAGTGAGATGCCACCCTTATATCCTCAAAATGATAACTCAATTAACACAACAATTTACACGGAATATAATCATGACAACGTAACAAAATACAATTCATATCACAATTTTCCCAATGGCCACAATCAATTCCAAGGATATAACAAAATCAATTAATTTCACAACAAATAGCCCAAGGCTCCACACAATGTATATAAAACCTCAAAAACAATCAACAGATTTAGAAAAATAATCAACATAGGGCACACCTTCATTAATCCAAATTTAGATAATTATATTAATACTTCTTCTTAAGCTTGCTTAATTAATTATTTGCAAAGTTAAAATTCATAATGAAATCAAATTCTAAGAAATGTCAAACCATCAAACTCACAAAAATCACATAACTACACAAGTAATAATTACATCGAATTGTCATATAAAAACAAGTTCAATAATTGTGATTTGATTCATGGCAATTAGATGATTAAATATATATCAACAATTATTCAATTTACTACATAATATGTCCAAGACTTTAGCTTAATAAATTTTGCACATATAAGGCCGAGTACGTACTCGTCACCTCGCGTACACGGCTTTTCACATTTCATAAATGGCACATAAGACTCGATGCCTAAGGGGTAATTTTCCCACTCGAGGTTAAGCAAGACACTTACCTTTTTGAAGTTAGATCGATATTTCAAAATCGCCTTCTTGCTTGAATTGACCTCCAGACAGCTCAAATCTATCCAAATTAATCCAATTCAGTGAATACTAATTATAAGAATTAATTCCATATGTAAATACTAATTTTCTAACAAAATCCGAAATTTAACTCAAAATTTACCCATGGGGCCCATATCTTGTAATCCGACGAAACTAACAAAATCCGACAACCCATTAAATTACGAGTCCACCCATACTAATTTTATCAAATTCCGATAAAAACTCGACCTCCAAATCTTAAATTTTCATTTTTGGAAGATTTTGCAAAAATATTGATTTTTCTTCCATAAATTCACGGATTCATGATGTAAATGAGTATGAAATCATGAAACTTAATCAATATAGGATAAGGAACACTTACCCCAGTGTTTCCCGTGAAAATCGCCCAAGAACCGTGCTCCAAAAATCCAAAACGAAATGAAGGAAATGATCATTTTTGGTCCTTAAGTTTCTGCCCATCCGTTACTAAAAGTCCATTTTCCGTCACTAAAAGTCCACACCAGAACTTGCTTGCACTAGCCTTCATTCAATCAATCATAACTTTATGTACAAATGTCCAAATGATGAATGGTTTAACTTTCTAAAAACAAAAATCAAAAGACTACAACTTTCTTGTTTTGATAAATTTTCGATTCCTTATGAATTGTGAGATATAAGCTTCCAAAGTCGGCTCCACACATCAGATATTTCTGGCGAAACTGCTCTACCAGCCTTCATTCAATCCATCATAACTTTCTGTACAAATGTCCAACTAATGAATGGTTTAACTTTATGGAAACTAAAATCAAAGGGTTACAACTTTGAAGTTTTAAAAATTTTCGATTCCTTATAGATTACAAGATATATGCATCCAAAGTTGGCTCCACTCACCGGATATTTCTGGCGAACAACTCTACAACAGAAATTTCCAGCAACCCTCTTTGTCCGAAATCCATTCCGTTTACCTTCAGAAATCTACCCGAGGCCCTCGGGACCTTAACCAATTATACCAACATGTCCCTAAATTATGAATCGCGCATCGAATCGAATTATGAGTTTTCAAATCTTCCAACTTCTATATTTTGTGCCGAAACGTATCAAATCAATACGGAATGACTTCAAATTTTGCACACGAGTCATAAATGACATAATGGATCTGTTCCAATTTTTAGTGTCAGATTCTGACCCCGATATCAAAATGTCAACTTTCAGTCAAACGTTTCAAAAATCTTCTATTTTTCAACTTTCGTCAAAATGCACTGAATTGTCCTACGGACTTCCAAATCCAAATCCGTACACACGCCTAACTCCGAAATCACCATACGAAGCTATTGACATCATCAAAATTCCATTCCAAGGTCGTTTACTCAAAAGTCAACTCTCCGGTCAACTCTTTCCATTTAAGCTTCAAAATGAGAACTTTTCTTTAAATTTAATTTCGAATCTTCCGAAAACCAAACTCGACCACACACGCGGGTCATAATACATATTGTGAAGCTGCTCGAGACCTTAAGTCATTTAACGTGGCATTAGTTCTTAAAACGGCAAGTCAGATCGTTACATTCTCCACCTCTTAAACAAACGTTCCTCCTCGAACGTGTTAAGAATTATTCTGAGGTTATTAAATCGATGATTTTACTTTTACACATATACTCACGGTTGATCCCACATTACCGCATTTGACATAAGCCCAATAACACCATCTCAATTGAGATTATTCCTTTTATCTATATTTGTAAACTTTAAGACCAATTTATTACACTCCACACATTTTCAAAAAGCCTGATTGTTTTTCACAACAACACACGGTATTAGTCTCAACTGGCTATAGCAACTCGTGCCTACGCACACATCAACTTTCTTGATAGTGTTGAAGTACTTCAAAATTTTTCTGGGGTGTTACATTCTCCCCCGCTTAGGATCATTCGCCCTCAAACACATAACATAACTTATCTCTTCTTTTGCACGTCTCAATCCCTCAAACTTTTCTTAATCCCAAAATTTTCAGAATTTCGGCAGAGTCTCCCCTGTAATTGGGCCTATCCACCTGGCAGAGTAACACCAAAATAACTCCTAACAACACATCCGCAACCCAACAAAACACCACAAGGTATATATCAATAACACCAGTCTCAGCATTACAAGCGCTGCATTATCATAATGATATCAGGACATGAAGCAAATCGTATGTATGCACATCACCACATCTCTGGTCTTAAAAGCTGTTCATAATTGATTCCAGCATCATCAATTAATCTCATATTAACCAACACCCGGTTTCGAATTTTTTACAACACTGACAATAGAATGTGAGGCATGAAGACCTCATAGTTATTTACCCGACTTAACGAGTCACATTTAACGCCACCTGGGCATTCATCTTGTAGGCTAAAACTTAATAATTACAGCATAACTATGGCACATGAACACCTAAAAGAATTATCACATAAGCCTATCGGGCATAACTCCCTATTAGTACTATAGTACAAATTAAACTTCACAAATGGGAGAATTTAAACTCATAAATATTTCACCAAAAGGACCTCGTCCTTATATAACTTCCACCATGGCTCGTAGCCCAGTTTAAATATTTCATCTCATATAAAAATGTGAGGATCTCGTCCTCAACTCCGAATCACAAGTATTTTGCACATTGTGCCAACTGAAATTTTCAATTTCCTTTCTTCCTTCTTTTCAATAAATTTTGTAAACATTTTTCATAACACATAATGAACCCTCATACCGTAGGGAATATAATTCATAAAATTGGAATCCATTATTCCGAAACACATCAAACCCACTGTAATGAATAATAAAAGTTACTTTTGGACTTATAGCTCTCAATAGTGCCCTAAAATAAAAATGACAGACACATGCTCACATCTTCAAATCTCCAAACAGGGATGAACATATAAGTGGGTCACAAAATTATGAATCTTACCCATAAGCGGAGCATAATAGGAGGACTCACCTCAATATTCAGATCCGAATCAAATTAAGGGAAAGTATTCTTCTATAACAAATCGGGATCGTACCTATAATGACATCATCTGGTGTATCGGCCTAAGCCAAATCATAGCGATTATATCAACGGGTCGGGCCTCTACCTCTTAGGCGCCCTCTACCCGTCTGTCCTCCACCTCTAACTGACTGTGCACGTGGAGTATTAACTGGAATAAAGCTTGTAGCCCGAGTGTTCTGATGAAATCCACCCCTCCCAAGTCTATGACATTTCATCTTGATGTTACTAGTATTACCACTCTCATAACAACCCCTCTGCGAAAGCGACTGTTCATACTGAATCTTTGCCGGATAACTGGAATAACCAATGTAAGAACCACGTGCTGGTGGTGTATTAAAAGAACTTACCGTAGCACCTCGAATATTCTGAAATTATTTTTTTTGTGACCCCGCTGGTACTAAAATGTCATATTATTAAGGATGCGGAAATACCGCAAGCCCCAACATCATCCCATACAAATCTCACCTCTTAATTATATACACGTTTCAGAGAACCTTTCAATACCACATAAATACATCTCAGGCCCAAACTGATATAGCACATGACCCCGCAATCTGATAGTTGATAATGGACTCCCCTCACTTGACGCGAAGCCATAGGACACATTCTGATGATCCACAATGCTAACCTTCATCGCTTGTAGGACACCGGTCATAAGACACCTCAAGCCATTTATTTGGCGTATGTCATCCTCATGACAGTTAAACTCGTTTCCTCTAGTGCCGTGGCTGCGTATGTACCCTTCGCTGAATAGAAATCCCATACCAACTACATAGTCTCTAATACCACCAACTATTTCAAATCTACATCCACCTCGTAACCCTACCACGATTGTGACGATTAGGCAGTTAATTAAACATTCTTAAGATCATACTTATCAACCAGATGTCAGAACCTACTGTACCCCAATGTGCACACTGAATGATTTCTCAATACGTTCGCATCCTCGATCCGGACGACACATTGTAACAATGGTTGAGCAACACTGGCTCCCTTATAACCTCTCTGTAATATCACGAACCGTTGGCGCATAGTTGATATCGAGTGCGCAATTTCATACACGAGTGGATGCAAAAGAACATAAGATATATGTTTCAAGCTGAATAAATGCCGCACAATAAGGAATGAAAGAAGTGAAAATTTCCTAACAGTTCTGTAGCCTCGAAGATAAGTACGGGGGTCTCCGTACCGATCTACAAGACTCTACTAAACGCGTTCGTGACTCGTAGAACCTATGAACCTAGAGCTCTGATACCAACTTATCATGACCCAAAATCCCACCACAGGCGTCGTGATGGCACCTAGTCTCTAAGACTAGGTAAGCCGATTTCCAATACATTTCGAAGCCATTTTTTATATAAATTAATACACGTGTCGAAAACTAACAGTGGAAACAGTTATGAAAAACTCCCAAGACTGGTAGTACTGAGTCACGAACTCTAACTGAATACATGACATGATCTCAAGGATCGAATACTCAATACTATTTGATTAATAATTAACAGTACAATAAAATGAGATGACTTCAAGGGACTGCGACGACTAAGTAGCTCTACCTTGAATACTTGCGATCACACTTTAACTCTGTCCGAGTCCGATAGCTCCAACACCTCGCTCTGCACAAAAATGTGCAGAAGTTTAGTAATAGTACACCATGGTCGGTACCCAGTAAGTATCAAGACTAACCTCTGTGGAATAGAGACGAGGTGCAGTCAAGACATTCACTAGTCTAATAGCCTGTGCAATAAGATATACAAAATAATAGGAAATAAATAACAATAAGGGCAACAAGAACACCATTAATAACGCTCAAATATTTATAAATATAAGTACACCCAATTAAATCAAGTATTTCAAATAAATATCTTTCACATATAATTCTTCCGAATAAATCTCTTTCAAATATAATTCTTTCAAATTAATATCTTTTAAATATACTTCCTTTAAATAAATCTCTCTCAAATATAATTTCTTCAAATAAATACCTTTCGAATGTAATTCGTTCAAATAAATCTTTTTGAATAAAAATCCTTCCAAATAAATATTTTGAATACAATTCTTTCAATTAAAAAGTCACCATGTGACACTTCATTTCATAATCATACAACTACGGGTCTCAGCCCATTTTTATATTTTTTATAAACACGGGTCTCGACCCACTTTCATATTTCCACGGCACTTTGTGCCTATAATTAAATCATCATATTTTATCGACACCTCGTGCCCTCATTTCATATAACAACTGCACGGACAATTCACGTGCCAATATCATCATTATTTACTCACGGCACCCCGTGCCCACATTTCATATTATAATCCGCATGGCAATGGCCATAGACCCCAATTTCAACATAAATCAGACTATTACGAATTTACCAACAACAAGACCAATTTCACAATATATAAAAATAACAACAATAAAATTCACAATATCACATAAAAATTTGCAACGCAACAACCCCATATCATCACATATCATCCCTGATAATAGCCACCCTTATCTCTCCTATAGCCACCCTTATCACTCCTATAATAGCCTCCCTTATCCCTCAGCCCTGACAATGTCAATAGCCACCGTTATCGCTTCTATAGCCACCCTTATCGCTTCTATAGTCACTCTTATCGCTCCACCCAGACTATACCCCAACACACATAACAACAATGAAATGCCTCCCTTATGCCCACATAATATCAACAGTGAGATGCCACTCTTATATCCTCAAAATGATAACTCAATTAACACAACAATTTACACGGAATATAATCACGACAATGTAACAAAAATAAATTCATATCACAATTTTCCCAATGGCTACAACCAATTTGTTACGCCTCGCATTATTACGTCGATGTTACGCTCCGCAGTAATTTATTATGACGATGTTACACCATGTAGTATTGTATGTTGAATTTGTCGAAAGATAATTGAATTCAGTTCAAGGACCAGATTATTTGGAGATTATAAGTATTCTGCAGTTTCAAACAAATGATGAGTAAATTCGTGAAGGAGAGAGGGTAAGAAAATCGAAGAAAATGAATTTCGTCGATGTTTGATATTTTGGGATAAAATACGACCCAAGCTAAAATACCCGGTATTTATGGACTAATACCATACAAGGTACCCCAGGGCCATGATAGTGAGGTGTATAAAGTGTATTAAAAGTGAGTAGTATTTTAACTAAATTGAGATAATTCTTAATTATGTAGATAATCAGATAATTAATAATTTTTGGTGGGAGATTAATTAAGTAATTATAAAATTTTGGATAAGTTTGACCCCCCCCCTTAACGTGGCAGCCCATGAAGTGACTCTTAGTCATTAAAAATAGGTGGCAAATAGGGCCTTTAGGCCAAAGCTTAGTCATCCTAATGTGGGGCCCACAAGGGCATAATCTTAAAAGCCTTTCTTATATTATGTAGTAAGATAAATTGGCTTTGTAACATATTTCTCAAATAAGACATCTCCATACATCAAAAACCAGAGGTTATGGTGCTAATTAATGGTGGAAAAGCTTAAGCAAACTCTTTCATAAAAGATTAGATGTTGGCAACGTGGTTTTGCTACAAAAACCATACGAGACTACGTAATGTTATAGCAACGGGATTT
Source organism: Nicotiana otophora (assembly GCA_000715115.1). Taxonomy (NCBI): domain Eukaryota; kingdom Viridiplantae; phylum Streptophyta; class Magnoliopsida; order Solanales; family Solanaceae; genus Nicotiana; species Nicotiana otophora. The sequence goes on along the minus strand of AWOL01S0021851.1, from coordinate 63,233 downwards.
TCCGATTCTAAAGGATCTTTTCCTACTTCGCTCCACCGTTACGTGTTGTCACATTTGACGTGTGTTAGAGGGATTGTCAAGAGAATCAGTACAGATATGTTAAGGCTATCCGTTCTTTCTTTTGGCATGATCTATACGACATGAACGAAACGAGCAAATGTACAATTTCCGTAAATGACTCTATTCATAGGAATATTAGGGGTGTCTATATTCTTGATTCCCCATGTAAATTATTATTATATCTTTTATTCATGGGTCTCAGAAAAATACGTATTTGATAAAATTTATCCGACAGGCATATTACTTTTATGACATTTTGAGAAACTCTTATTAACATATTTCTTATGCATTTCATGAATTTATACATATATATTGACCTATGACCAGATGGTGTTATATACGCGTATATTATATGTATATGGGATATGGGAAAAGGTTATGGCGTTATATACGCACCACCACCTGATCAGCTGGTATACGTTGATGATTTGCCTCCAATGGCCAAAATGATATGATGGGATGCCCTCAGAGGCTTGATGATGTTGTGAACGCATATACCTATTCATGGTATGACATTTATACGCATATGCATGATACTATAAAAATGAAATGATTCACAGAGCTATGCAGACGTACATGTCGAGTCTTTTATTCTATGTTTCTCTCATGTCTATTATTTATTTGTTTTCACTCCTTACATACTCGGTACATTATTTGTACTGACATCCTTTTTGCCTGGGGACGCTGCATTCCATGCTCGCAGGTCTTGATAGACAGGTCGAGAGTCCTCCAAGTAGGCGATCAGCTCAGTGGAAGATATCGATGCACTCTATGTGCCCCGGAGTTTCTTATGTGGTCAGTATGATTAGGATATGTATTGATTAGTATGGCGGGGCCCTGTCCCGACCTTTATGACATTTATGTACTCTTAGAGGCTTGTAGACATATGTCGTGTACGTGAAAGATTGTACGGCCTTGTCGGCCTATGTTCAGTGTAATTTGTTCTTATAGGCCAGTATATCATATGTGTAAGTTTGTATTCCCTCATGCTATACTCCGGTTCATTTAACTATAATAGAATGATATGAAAGATACGTTACGTTGGTACTCGGTTGAGTAAGGTACCGGGTGTCCGCCACGGCCCATCGGTTTGGGTCGTGATAAAAGTGGTATCAGAACAGTTCTGTCCTAGGAAGTCTACAAGCCGTGTCTAGTAGAGTCTTGTTTATGGGTGTGTTGTGCACCGCACTTATAAGAAGGAGGCTACAGGGCATTTAGGACTGTCACTCTTTCTTCTTACTCTAGATCATGTGGTAGAGCTCAGTTGTAAGAACTCAATTTCGTAAACTCTATCTTATTCATAATATGACAATGCCTACATCCAAAAAGATGATTGGTAAGAGATATAGCTGTGGAAGAGTTGAGTCATAGGAACTCAACTTTTCATGATGCTTATGATGAGTAAATGTGAAGTTTTCAGCAGAAGATGTGTGTAAGTTTCTTGATAAGGAGCCTTAAGGTAAGAATATCTGCCCATATGGTGAAAAGCAATGAGAGATTCAGGAGGTAGATATAAGTGTCAACAAGTAAAAGAAGTAAGGTGAAAAAGGGTACGAAGTACCCAGCTAATGAAGATTATCAGTATTTACAATTCAGGCTGAGTAATATAAGCCTTTTGAGTTACCTTCAACAATAACAGAGGTATGCACAATTGGCCACACTGATCTCAGTTATGCCCTATTGAAGCTAGCAGAAGTAGTATAAGAGAAGGCAAGATATCACGATCTAGCTGGGGTTAGGGTAACCCAAAATGGTGAATGGATTATTTGCGTTAGTTGACATTTCCGAAGGATATTGCAAATGTGCTAATAGATCTCCTTGCGAGACACTCAGATGATGCACTCTAAAATAGTACAACTAGATATGAGTACTACAAAGATAGGCATTGGAAGGGATAAATATTACCTTAGTATGGCTCCCGACCCTAGTAAAGAGAGAATGTTAGGCAACCCGAAGAGCCAATGGATGGAGCAAGGGGAGCTAAAAAGCAAAAGAATGTCTTGTTGAAGTTCTCAGAATAAAGTGTTAGACAGAAATGTTAGCAGGGAAATAAGCAGATTGTTAATGAAGCATTATGAGTTAGATGTGATACATGGATGACAATGGTATATCAAAAAAATGACAATATTACAGAGTCTATAGTCAAGTGAAGGAAAATACGAGAGGTGATAGGCCTGGAGACAACAAAAGAGTATAGGCCATAAAGTCATATCCTCATTTCGAGAAATAATCTCGTGACTCCAACGCGACTACCATAAGGATAAGTTAGTCTCTAGAGTAATAGAAATCAGTATGGACTGGTGAACAAGATAAACTAAACATGAACTAGGGACTGAGTGATTCGATAATAGTCGGTGTCATGAGAATTTCAGTTTTCGTTCCGGCGATTATATAATGAACGACAGAAGAATAACCTTTAAAGGTCATTTAGGAAGACGCTTTCCTTAAATCAAGCAATGTGAGCAAAGTTAAGCTTAAGGGACTATGTGTGCCAGTTACACTAAGTGTCTCCCTCGCAAGTGAGGAATTTCGTTATCCTTGGTATAGAAGGATTACCGCGAGGAGAGTAAGGATCATCGATAATGTGAAAAGATGCCAAAGATGAAAAGGTAAAACATCTATACGTAGATCGTCATAGCTCCAATTCTTAATACTCCCCTCAAGGGTTGAATATAGAGTAATGTGGCATTAAGTCAGAATTAAGTGGTTTTAGTAACTACAGAATGGTAAATAGAGAATGCGATAAAAATGAAAAAGGGATGAGATTGCACTCATTCAAATCCTACAGATATGAAATGATTCCAGGACATTATGCAAACACGATGTCAAGGAGAGTAAGTAAGGATTCATGCCCGAGATGTTATTAATAGATAAGGAGCCAGTGCGAGACGTAAGTTAAGACAAAGGAAATAACCCAAGAAAGATTACGCGGAATATTAATATGGGAATGGACCAACGAGCAGTTAGTAGTTGATTAAGGAAGAGTCTAGTTATGGCTAGATAAGTGGTTACAGACAAATCAACAGATCATACAAGATAAACATAGTGAACCCCAACATGGGAATTCAGTCTCGCAGATACGACATCGTGACCCTTGAGAAATATTCAGACAAGAGTTAGGGTAGTTAAAGGTAACGTATGAATGTTATGGAAATAAAATATAGTCTCATTGCGAAGACAATCAAAACTTCAGTTCAGGAGCAACCCTACAAGTATAAGGGCGTGGAATAAAGTAACTACGGATAATTATAGGTGAGGAAGAACATCAAAAATTCCGTCAAGTATACGATGTGATAATCTTGTAACTTTACAAGAGCCAGAAGGTCTCCCTAAATACTACAACGAAAGACTAGCTGAGGAAATAAGGAAGAAGGTTTCAAGCTAAGCACGGTGACCTAAAGAGGAAATTGTCATGTAAAAAAACAGTCTCACTACAACATTGTATGCATTCCATGAGAAAGTGGCACTTACCGTGGCTAAGGAATGGAAAGAAACATTAAAAGTAATATTCGAGATCATAGGTGTTGCAATACAATTTCGGCATGTGTGGGAACTAAGATAAGCTAAGTATGCATGCAACAAGTAGCAAAATGACCAGGAAAAGTAATAGCTTATGTTTAAAGAAAGCTGAGAAGGAACGAAAAGAATTATTCGATCAATGATCCAGAGTTAGTTACGTTATGAACGCACTTAAGAGTTTGGAGTATTATTCATGTAGCATATATGTTGACAATCATACATCCGTAGAAGACACCGGTATAAGTTAAAATAAAGAATTGAGTCCAGGTCATAGACAAAGGATTGAATTGTTAGAAGATTGTATCCTAGATATTCCATAGCGTCCATGAAAGGATAAAGTAATACATGAGCCACAGATCGGAAGATAGCTTAAGCATAAAGGTTGATTAGAAGGAGGAGGAAACTAAAGAGTTACATCAACGAAGTAAATCAGGAATCTGATTATTGGACCCAGAAAATTATAGACCTCGTGATTGAGAATATTGCAGGATTACTCTTAGATATCAGAGGTACGAGAGAGATAGTACAGTAGCCATATTCTATAACGGTTCTACAATAAAGCTAGTTAGAAGAGTACCCATCTCATAAGAAGTCAGCATGAAGCTCCCACTGGATTGTGTATGCACCAGAGGTGCTAGTATTATAATAAAGCTTCAAGTCGTGGTTATAAATCATACCTATATGGAAGAAAGGTTATGAAATAGATAGAAGATATGATGTGAGAATTTAAGATAAGTAAGGTGAAGGTGGACAACGTACGAGATACTCAAATGCAGAAGGTTGTGAATAGTCCTTACTTCGGATAGAAGTGCGTGGGTTCAATATCCAGGAATGATAACAATGTCGTCAGTGGCATGTCTTCCAACGTATGGTTTCTAGGTATCGAGAAGCCTGGTTAAGAGAGTAAAGAAGAGTTAGAGACGATGTGATGTCTCGCTTGATATTCCAGAATAACATAAGGAAAGCTTTCGTAAAAGCAAGTTGAAGGAAAGTTGCGAGCAGTATAAATGGATACGTATAGGTCGCAAGCTAAAGTATAGTAAAGCGACAAGGTTTTATGACAGGAGTAAGGATAAGAAAGGGCGAGTGAGAAGGTGATGAGAATGGAGAAGTCCTTAGGTTTATGCTCATGAAAACAAGAGAGCTGATGGTTTCTCTAAGTTATAGAAAGCTCAGTATAGCCTAAATGAACTCAAAGGAGTCTAAGACTAATAGCAATTAAAAGAGATGGAATGTTGCCCTGGCAGTAAAATGAGGGTATACTTGTGATAAATGAAGGATGACGTTTGGACCTTCGATTTCATGAATTGTACGGGATTAAAATACCCACGTAAATGAATCACATTGGGATGCTATAAAATACGCTTATTGAAGTACAATATAGCCGCTAAGTGGATCAGGAAAATCACTTCAAATATTTCTCGATGCAATGAAAGCCCTAGTGGCAATATATTACGTAAGAAATTTCCAGCTATCAGTGGTAGATTGCAGATCAACATTGAGGTGAATCAACAATTGATGGATAAAGTTCCGACGTATGGGAGGAGATAAGGTTTCCATCCTTTAGATGAACAATAATAAGGAAGCATGGAAAGACTTAGATTTATACATCTATGATAAGAAGCGAGAAAGTAACCTGTAGTTCGGTAGCAAACCCCAGTAACGATAAATCGAAGTAAGAGTTATGGAAGTAAAGTCATACGAATGGATAACCGAGTCTATAGATGCCCAGATAGACATCTTATCAAGTTCTGTATATGTTCACAAAGTGAGGCTTAGAGATTGGCTAAAAGCAAAAATGAGAGAAGAGTCGCATAGGCGCACGTACAAGGACAAAGTCATATAGGCTGTATGATAGAAGTTAGCAATAGTTACGAGATTGGAAGGATTCCGACCACAAGTCGTGGTATGAGAAAGAGGCCTAGAGGGGGAATGCCTTGGCCTTAGGATTTATTCACAAAACAATTGCCTAGATGGTAAAAAGAGAATACTAAAGTATTCGGAAGACATAGGTTATGAAAATGATAAGTGAATCAGTCAACATTCAAGGACGAATATTCCAAAGAGGGGAATGATGTTCCATCTTGCATTATTACGTCGATGTTACGCTCCACAGTAATTTGTTACGACGATCTTACACCCTGTAGTATTGTACGTTGAATTTATCGTAAGATAATTGACATCAGTTCAAGGACATGATTATTTGGAGATTATAAGTATTATGAAATTTCAAACAAATGATGAGTAAATTCATGAAGGAGAGAGGGTAATAAAATCGAAGAAAATGAATTTCGTCAAAGTTTGACATTTGGGATAAAATACGGCCCGAGCTAAAATATGGACTAATACCATAGAAGGTACCACATGGCCATTATAGTGAGGTGTATAAAGTGTGTTAAAAGTGAGTAGTATTTTAAGTAAATTGAGTTAATTCTTAATTATATGGATAATCGGGTAATTAATAATTTTTGGTGGGAGATTAATTAAGTAATTATAAAATTTTGGATAAGTTTGACCCCCCCCCCCCTATTTGC
>AWOL01S0021851.1:12801-57017 GCA_000715115.1 Nicotiana otophora | reverse complement strand
AAGTTTGACCCCCCCCCCCCCAACGTGGCAGCCCATGTCATTAAAAATAGGTGGCAAATAGGGGCCTTTAGGCCAAAGCTTAGTCATCATAATGTGGGGCCCACAAGGGCATAATCTTAAAAGCCTTTCTTACATTATGCAGTAAGATAGATTGGCTTAGTAACATATTTCTCAAATAAGATATCTCCATACATCAAAAACCAGAGGTTATGGTGCTAAGTAATGGTGGAAAAGCTTCAGCAAACTCTTTCATAAAAGATTAGATGTTGGCCATGTGGTTTTGCTACAAAAATAATACGAGACTATGTAATGTTATAGCAAGGAGATTTTGCGATTCTAAAGGATCGTTTCCTACTTCGATCCGCCGTTACGTGTTATCATATTTGACGTATGTTAGAGGGATTGTCAAGTGAATCGGTACAAGTATGTTAAAGCTATCCCTTCTTTCTTTTGGCATGATCTATACGACATGAACGAAACGAGCAAATGTACAATTTCCATAAATGACTCTATTCATAGGAATATTAGGGGTGTCTATATTCTTGATTCCCCATGTGAATTATTATTATATCTTTTATTTATGGGTCTCAGAAAAATACGTATTTGATAAAATTTATCCGACATGCATATTAGTTTTATGATATTTTGAGAAAATCTTATTAACATATTTCTTATGCATTTCATGCATTTATACATGTACATTGACCTATGACCAGATGACGTTATATACACGTATATTATATGTATATGGGATATGGGAAAAGGTTATGGCGTTATATACGCACCACCACCTGATCAACTGGTATACGTTGATGATTTGCCCCCAGTGGCCGAAATGATATGATGGGATGCCCTCAGAGGCTTGATGATATTGTGAACGCATATACCTATGCATGGTATGACATTTATATGCATATGCATGACACTATAAAAATGAAATGATTCACAGAGCTATGCATACGTACATGTCGAGTCTTTTACTCCATGTTTCTCTTATGTCTATTATTTACTGGTTTTCACTCCATACATACTCGGTACATTATTTGTACTGACGTCTTTTTTGCCTGGGGATGCTGTGTTTCATGCCCGCAGGTCTCGATAGACAGGTCGAGAGTCCTCCAAGTAGACGATCAGCTCAGTGGAAGATCTCGGTGCACTCCATGTGCCCCGAAGTTGCTTATGTGGTCAGTATGATTAGGACATGTATTGATTAGTATGGCGGGCCCCTGTCCCGACCTTTATGATATTTATGTACTCTTAGAGGCTTGTAGACATATGTCGTGTACGTGAAAGATTGTACGGCCTTGTCGGCCTATGTTCAGTGTAATTTTGGTCTTATAGGCCAGTATATCATATGTGTAAGTTTGCATTCCCTCAGGATTTACTCTGGTTCATTTACTTATGATAGAATGATACAAAAGATACGTTACGTTGGTACTCAGTTAAGTAAGGTACCGGGTGCCCGCCGCGGCCAATCGGTTTGGGTGGTGACACAATTCCAAGGATATAACAAAATCAATTAATTTCACAACAAATAGCCCAAAGCTCCACACAATGTATATAAAACCTCAAAAACAATCAACAGAGATAGAAAAATATTCAACAAGGGCACACCTTCATTAATCCAAATTTAGATAATTATATTAACACTTCTTCTTAAGCTTGCTTATTTAATTATTTGCATAGGGAAAATTCATAATGAAATCAAATTCCAAGATATATCAAACCATCAAACTGACGGATGATTAAATAACTATACAAGTAATAATTACATCGAATTGCCATATTAAAACAAGTTCAATAATTGTGATTTGAGGCATGGCAATTAGATGATTAAATATATACCAACAGTTATTCAATTTACTACATAATATGTCCAAGACTTTAACTCAATAAATTTTGCATATATAAGCCTGAGTATGTACTCGTCACCTCGCGTACACGTCTTTTCACATTTCACAAATGGCACATAAGACTCGATGCCTAAGGGGTAATTCCCCCACTCGAGGTTAAGCAAGACACTTACCTTTTTGAAGTTAGGCCGATATTCCAAAATCGGCTTCTTGCTTGAATTGACCTCCGGACAGCTCAAATCTGACCAAATTAATTCAATTAAGTGAATACTAATTATAAGAATTAATTCCATATGAAAATACTAATTTTCCAACAAAATCCTAAATTTAACTCAAAATTCGCCCGTGGGACCCATGTCTTGGAATCTGACGAAATTTCCAAAATGCAACAACCCATTCTATTACGAGTCCACCCATACCAATTTTATCAAATTCCGATAACAACTCGACCTCCAAATCTTAAATTTTCGTTTTTGGAAGATTTTGCAAATATCTTAATTTTTCTCCCATAAATTCACGGATTTATGATGTAAATGAGTATGGAATCATGAAATATAATTAATATAGGATAAGGAACACTTACCCCAATGTTTTCCCTTGAAAATCGCCCAAGAACCGTGCTCCAAAAATCCAAAACGAAATGAAGGAAATGACCATTTTTGGTCCTTAAGTTTCTGCCAATCTGTCACTAAAAGTCCATTTTCCGTCACTAAAAGTCCACACCAGAACTTGCTTGCACTAGCCTTCATTCAATTGATCATAACTTTACGTACAAATGTCCAAATGATGATTGGTTTAACTTTATGGAAACTAGAATCAAAAGACTACAACTTTCATGTTTTGATAATTTTTTGATTCTTTATGAATTGCGAGATATAAGCTTCCAAAATTGGCTCCATGCATCAGAGATCTACAACTTTGAAGTTTTAAACATTTTCTGTACAAATGTCCAAATAATAAATGGTTTAACTTTATGGAAACTAAAATCAAAGGTCTACAACTTTGAAGTTTTAAACATTTTTAGATTTCTTATAGATTGCGAGATATAAGCTTCTAAAGTTGGCTTCACGCACCAGAAATTTCTGGCGAACAGCTCTGCAACAGAAATTTCCAGCAACCCTCTTTGTCCGAAATCCATTCCGTTTACCTCTCGAAATCCACCCGAGGGCCTCGGGACCTTAACTAATTATACCAATATGTCCCAAAATACAATACGAACTTTGTCAAGGTTTCATACAACGTCAAACAACACCGAAATTATGAATCGCGCATCGAATCGAATTATGAGTTTTCAAATCTTCCAACTTCTATAATTTACGCCGAAACGTATCAAATCAATCTGGAATGACTTCAAATTTTGCACACAATTCATAAATGACATAATGGATTTGTTCCAAGTTTTAGAATCGGATTCTGACCCCGATATAAAACATTCAACTCTCGGTCAAACTTTTCAAAAATCTTCTATTTTCCAACTTTCGCCAAAATGCACCGAATTGTCCTACGGATTTCCAAATCCAAATCCGTACAATGCCTAACTCCAAAATCACCATATGAAGCTATTGACATCATCAAAATTTTATTCTGAGTTCATCTGCTCAAAAGTCAACTCTCCGGTCAACTCTTTCCATTTAAGCTTCGAAATGAGAATTTTTCTTTAAATTTAATTCCGAATTTTCTGAAAACCAAACTCGACCACACACGTGGGTCATAATACATATTGCAAAACTGCTCGAGACCTTAAGTCACTGAATGAGGCATTAATTCTTAAAATAACAAGTCGGGTCGTTACAATATTCTTACTTCATCACCTTCACTGATGATATGTTAAGATATGGATTTGTGTATCTTATGAAACACAAATATGGATCTTTTAAAATGTTTAAAAGGTTCCGTAGTGAAGTTGAGAAATAGACGGGTAAAAGTATCAAGTTACTAAGGTCTTATATAGGTAGAGAATATCTTAGTGAAGATTTTACGAGGTATCTCAAAGAGAATGAGATTCTCTCACAATGGACACCTCCAGGAACACCACAACATAGTGGTGTGTCTGAAAGGAGAAATAGAACCTTATTAGATATGGTGAGATGTATGATGGGGTTCACTGATCTTCCAATATATTTATGGGGATATGCTTTGGAAGCAACGATATACTTACTTAATAAAGTTTCCACTAAGTCAGTCTCTGCAACATCATATGAGATATGGAAAGGGCGTAAGCCTAACCCTAAGAATGTTAAAGTTTGGGGTTGTCCAGCTTATGCTAAGAGACTACAATCTGATAAACTTGACTCTAGATCTGATAAGTGTAGGTTCATTAGGTATCCCAAAGAAACAATGAGATATTGTTTCTATCACCCTTCTGACCATAAATGTTTGTGGCTAGAGGAGCAACCTTTTTGGAGAGAGAATTTCTTTTAGAAGGAAAGTATAGTAGAGAAATAGAACTTGATGAAGTTCTAGAAACTAATGAATCAACACAATATCAAGATCATGAGACACAAGATGAAGAACCTTTAATGGATGTTTTGAAGTTGACAAGGAAGTTTCCATCTTTAACGGCTGAAGTTCAAGAACTAAATGTAGTTCAAGAACAGGTTAATGAACCAGTTCCAAACCAAATTTAACAACAACCAAATCCAACACAAGGTGAGCAAGTTGTACAAGCACCTCATAGAAGGTCTACACGAGAACTTCATGTACTAACTAGATTGAATCTAATTGTACAAGATGATGTATCAAATGAGGTTGATCATAATGATGATGACCGTAAGACCTATGAAGAGGCTATACAAAGTTCTGACCATGAGAGATGGAAAAAGGCCATGGAATCCGAAATGAAATCCATGAAGTAAAATAAAGTATGGACTTTAGCTGAATCTTCAAAGGATATAAAACCTATAGGTTGTAAATGGGTTTTTAAGAAAATGATTGGAGCAGATGGAAAGGTGGAGACCTACAAAGCAAGTCTTGTTGCCAAGGGATATCGGCAGAAAGAAGGAGTCGACTATAATGCGACTTTCACTCCCGTGGCAATGCTTAAATCAATTCGGATTTTGCTTGTTATAGCAGCATACTACGATTATGAAATATGGAAAATGGATGTGAAAACAACTTTTCTTAATGGTGAGCTAGAAGAGGATGTGTACATGACACAACCTAAAGGTTATACATCTCCTCTAGATCATAATAAAATTTGCAAGCTACTAACATCCATTTATGGACTAAAGTAAGCTTCTCGAAGTTGGAATATTTGCTTTAACAAGACAATTGAAAAGTTCAATTTTGTTAGATGCGAAGAAGAGCCTTGTGTGTACAAAAAGGTTAGTGGGAGCACAATCATATTCTTAGTATTATATGTTGATGATATATTGCTCATACGAAATGATATATCGGCATTGCAAAGTACCAAGATTTTGCTATCTGAACAGTTCTCCATGAAAGACTTAGGAGAAACAACTTATATATTGGGAATAAAGATCTATAGAGATAGATCGAGGAAGCTGCTTGGACTTCCCCAGTCTTTGTAAATTGATACCATCCTAAAGAGGTATAAAATGGATAATTCCAAAAGAGGCTATCTACCGATAGGAACTAGAATTACTCTCAGTAGGAAGGATTATCCTAAAACACATGAAGAGAGAGAACGCATGAGTAGGATCCCATACGATACTGCAGTGGGAGCTATCATGTCTACCATGACATGTACACATCTTGATATGGCTTATGCACTAGGAGTAACTAGCCAATATCAGGCAATCCGGAACATTAGAAGGTGGGGAAGACCATTCTTAAGTACTTAAGAGGGACTAAAGACCAATTCCTTATTTATGGAGATTCTGAGTTGAAACTTGAAGGTTATACTGATGCAAGTTCCTCTTCAGATAGAGACGGTAACAAATCTATTTCTGGTTATGTATTCACCTTAAATGGCGGTGCAGTAAGTTGGAAAATTTCCAAACAAGCCAAATTAGCTGATTCAGTGACTGGATCGTAATATATAGCAGCTAGTGAGGCTGCTAAGGAAGCTGTATGGATGAAAAAGTTCTTAACTGAATTTGGTACGGTTCTTTCAATAGAAGGTGTAGTTCCATTGTTGTGTGACAATATTGGAGCCATTTCTTAAGCAAAAGAACCAAGATCACACAAAAATTCCAAACACATTCGGCGAAGGTATCACTTGATAAGAGAGATCATTGAACGTGGAGACGTCGAGATTCAAAAGGTTGATGGAAAGGAAAATGCTGCAGACACTTTCACTAAAGCTCTTGGAGCAAAGGAGTTTGACAATTACAAGTGGAAATTGGAAATGAAGTACAAGAGCGATTGGCTCTAGTGCAAGAGGGAGATTGTTAGGGATATATTAGATATGTCACGACCCAAAATCCAACTAGTCGTGATAGCACCTAACCCAACCCGCTAGGTCAGCCAACTTTCACTTATCCAATTCCAATAACAATTATAAAAGCAATTTAAGTAAATAAAGATCTTAATTTTATACATTCCCCAAGAACTGGTAGCACAAATCATAAGCTTCTAAGAATAGAGTATACAAAGCTAGTATGAAGTAAATACATCATCTGTTTGAAAAGTACATAAACAAAGTTCTATGAATCTACGGCTACCATGAACAAGAGGCAGCTACAACCGAAATGCAGGTACATCTTCAGATCCAGCTCCCAACGAATGCAACAACAGCAACATTCAACATATGCACGCAAGGTGCAGAAGTGTAGTATCAGTACAACCGACCCCATGTACTGAGTAAGTAACAAACCTAGCCTTAGGTTGAAAGTAGTGACGAGGTTTTACCAAGGTCAGGTCCACCACCAAATACCAACAACAGTTCATAACAACGTAAAGCAAATAATACAAGAAGTAACTCAGAGATAAGATGCTCAGCAAAATCATGATTTCCGAAAATAGTTCTTCCTTTTAAGTACATCAGCGAAAACCCAAATCGTTTACCGAAGTTGCCAAAAATATGAATAAGTTTGAAAATAATAATTTTTTCAAAATCATTTCAATAATAAATGAGATGTTTCATTTTTATTTCTAGATAACCCATGTAAAACAAATGCATCACTATGCCCATATGTCAACATATGTGAGAAATTATGAATGATGTGATACTGTACAATATGAGGAAAATACATCTCTATGCATGTATGTCATGTGTGCCTGTCAATGCGATGCATCTCAGTGATGAACTCATGTACTCATACTCTGAGAGTACTCAATCTCACTTTCTCACACATTCCACTCATCATGCCCAATCACTCGGTACTGTATATGGCCAATCTAGCCCAGGGAAGATCCATCCCGGAATATACACATCAACTGATCATCAATCGCTCAGTATCGAGTAGGGCCAATCTGGCCCGCGGAGAAGATCCATCTCCAGGTATATAATGCTTCGGACAAGATCCATGTCCAGGGAAGATCAATCCCTCAATAATATCAACCACGCCCACTGGGGGTGTACAGACTCCGGATGGGCTCCTTCAGCCCAAGCGCTATAATTTGCACGGATAACTCACATGCTATAATAAAACCTATAAGGCCTTCTGCAGACGGTCAGCCACGATCCACATAATAATCCTTACAATCAGGTCCTCGGCCTCACTCAGTCATCAATCTCTCCAGTATCTCTCTCATGGGCTCACAATGTCATGAAAATAGCCCAAAAATGATGATATGATGTATTAATAAATAATAACATAGAATGGGATATGATATGTAATGACATGAATATGACTGGGTATCAATTTTCAATTTAAAACAAATAATTCACAACAATATGACCTCTGTGGGTCCGAAAAATACTGGCACATAGCCCCAACATAATTTTTAATATGATTCTCAACTCAATTTCTTTAACACATAAAATTGCATGGAAAGATGCCAAGATTATTTAACTACAGAATTTCACAGAACAATTATGCCACAATTTCTATAGTGCACGCCCACACGCCCGTCACCTAGCATGTGCGTCATCTATCAACCATTCACATAATGCAAATATTTAGGGTTCATACCCTCAGCTCCAAGATTAGAAGAGTTACTTACCTCGAACAAGACAAATCCAAAGTCGAGCAAGCTAAATAATGCTCGAAAAATCCCATTCTGCGCGTATCAACTTCTGAACAACTCGAATCTAGACACAATAAATTTGATTGAGTCCACACAATTTATAGGAATTAATTCCGTATCAAAATACTAATATTTTCCACAAAAATCTGAAATACGCCCCAAAATCACCTGTGGGGCCCACATTTGGAAATCTGATGAAACTCATAAAATCTGACAACCCATCCAATTAGAAGTTCAACCGTACTAATTTCACTTAATTCCGACTCCAAATCAATGTTCAAAACTCAAAAATTCGTATTATGAATTTTAGGCCAACACCCCTAATTTCCTCTTTAAATTCATCAACCAATTGCTAAAACTGAAGATAGATTCATGGAATATTATCACAAGGGAGTCAAGAACACTTACCCCAAGTTGTGTGAAAATATTCCTCTCCAAAGTCGCCCAAATCGAGCTCCAAAATGTTCAAAGAGAGAAAAAATCTTGGAACCCTCGTTTTTAACATTACCTAGGCATTTCCGCACCTGCGGTGCCTGGGCTCGCACCTGTGCATCCGCTTTTGCAGACGAAAATGCGCGCATGCGGAAACAGCCGGCCATCAAAATTCTCGCATCTGCGGCCCCCTTCTCGCATCTGCTGGCTCGCAGATGTGCATTCCCTTCGCAAATGCAGCCTCGCAGATGCGGGCAATTTCTTCGCACCTGCGAGCACTGCCTAGTTCCACTCTTGGACGCTTTTGCGACTGGTTGCGTGCACATGCGGCTTCGCACCTGCAATCAAAGCTTCACAGGTGCGATCACACCAGTAGGCAGCAGTTCCAGCATTTCCTTAAGTCCGAATTTGATCCGTTAACCATCCGAAACTCACCCAAGTCCCTCGGGACCCCGTCCGAACATAAAAACAAGTTCCATAACATAACACGGACCTACTCGAGGCCTCAAATCATATCAACCAACATCAAAACGATGAATCGCACCTCAAATCAAAAATCTATGAACTTTGAACTTTCAAATTCTATATCTTGTGCCAAAACACATCAAATCAATTCGGAATGACTTCAAATTTTGCACACATATGTCACATTTCACATTACGAACCTATTCTAGTTTCCAGAATCGGATTCCGACCCCGATATCAAAAAGTCAACCCCCAGGTCAAACTTTCCAAAAATTTAACTTTCGGCATTTCAAGCCAAATTCTACTACGTACCTCTAAATAATTTTTCGGACATGCTCCTATGTCAAAAATACCATACGGAGCTATTGGAATCATCAAAATTCCATTCCGGGGTCGTTTACACATAAGTCGACATCCGGTCACTATTTTAACTTAAGCTTTAAACCTTGGAACTAAGTGTTCCAATTCATTGCAAAACCTCATCGGACACGAACTAATTACCTCGACAATTAATAAAATAACTGTAAAGTACAAACAGAGTAGTAAATGAGGAAACGGGGTTGTAATACTCAAAATGACCGGCCTGGTCGTTACATTCTTCCCCACTTAAACATGCATTCGTCCTCGAACGTGCCAAGAGATATTTCCAAGCTGTCAAATCACTATTCCATCTTATCACACAGGTACCCGGTGGTGAACCCACATCAGCCTATTCCATATAAGCTTGACAACACAATACAACTGAAATCATTGATTTAACTTTAGCACATAAACCTTGGAATTTAATTTCTAACCTTTAGAATTTCTTTCAAGACACGAATCTTACATTTACACGCTGTATGAGTTTGAACAAGTTGTATCAAGCCATAACCATTACCATAACCACGGACATAATCACCTGACATATTACACAACTCGCATGCTCGTAACACCATTCCTGATCACAATGACTACTCCAAAACTAACCAAATACTAGTATTAAACCCATATCGAACCAAACCTAATCCCAAAATCTTTGTACACTAATGATATAAAAGAAACACGCAAAATTTCATGACCACTTACCAGATCAACAAGTCACGGAGCTCTCTCGCCCCAACCAAAACCATAATCGCTTTCTGAGCCGACTTTCAATATTACCCTTTCGAACATACCGTAATCAAACCTGATAGTACCCATTCTAGGTTTTATGACCTTATATTACTAAACACAACTATTCAAAGGACATGCCACACAAATATAACTCAGAGCCACAAGCTGTGCCATCTGTGAGCCAATACGCAACAATTGAAATGTACTCCGTTATGGAAAATGACTCAAATAAGAGAACTTCCCCGTCAGATAAACAAGTACCACCATAAAGAAATGCTGAAATCCATCACACACCGTAGAACCATCACACGATTCTAACACAAGGTTCATACCTTAACATAACTCCGCTGCAATGTGTGATCGCATCCAAGCGCTGGTCCATAATCTACACCTCGAGCCACCCCGCTCAAAGTCAAATAACCACGGGGAGGCAAATGACACAATGCCACACAAAACCTAAAATAACATAGCCAATATGCTATCAATCATGCGATACCCAAATACTCATCTCGCTCAAATTCCTCCATAAGGCTGTAACGACCCGATCGGTCATTTTAAGCTCTAGCATGTCATTCAGCAGTTTGAGGCCATGAGTAACTTCACTTCAGGTATTATTACTGGTACGTGTGGTCGAAATTGAAATTTTGGAAGTTTAGAGTTGATTTGAAAAGAAGATTTCCATTTCGGAAGCTTTAAGTTGGGATAATTGACTAAGGTTAGATTTTTGAGTGAACAATCTCAAAATTGGAATTTGAAGGTTCCAACAATTTTGTATGATGAATTCGGACTTGGGCGTATGTCCGGATCAGATTTTGGATGACCCGGGAGCGTTTCGGTGCCTATCGTGGAAGTTGGCATTTTGGAAGAATTTCATAAATTTGGGTTGAAGTGCATTTCAATGTTATCGATGTCCGTTTGGGATTCTGAGTCTAGGAATAGCTCCGTATGGTGATTCTGGTATTGGGAGCGCGTCCGGAAATGGATTCGGAGGTCCATAGGCCATTTTGGAGTCATTTGGCTAAGACTAGAAATTTGAAGGTTTTTGAGAAGTTTGACCTGAAGTGGACTTTTTTATATCTGGTTTGGAATCCGATTCCAGAAGTTGGAGTAGGTACGTAATGTCAAATGTGACTTGTGTGCAAAATTTAAGGACAATCGGACAGGATTTGATAGGTTTCGGCATCGATTGTAGAAGTTGAAGTTTCAAAGTTCATTAATTTTGAATTGAGGTGTGATTCATGATTTCGATGTTGTTTGATGTGCTATGAGGTATCGAGCAAGTTTATGTTATGTTATGGGACTTGTTGGTATGATTGGACGGGGTCCCGGGGGCCTCGGGTGTGTATCGGTGTGGTTTCTGACCAAAACGAAATGATTCGCTGCTGCTGTATCTGGTATCTGGTTTCCTTCTTCGCGAACACGAAGGGAGTCCCGCATTCACAAAGAGGAACTTTGAGGCTTCTGGGATTTGGCCTTCGCGAACGCGAAGGTTGAGACTTGAACGCGGTGAAGAACTTGAGGAACCTACGAGAACGCGAGTGGGAAGTTGCGAACGCGTAGAAGGAAATGAGGACTGGGCCTGAGGAAGTTTGGCCTACGTGAATGCGAGGCTGGGTATACAAACGCGAAGCAGTGATGGAGGAAATATTCGCGAACGCGTCGTGAGGAATGCGAACGCAAAGAGGAAAATGGGGGCAGTGTGTCTTTGGCCTTCGCGATCGCGAAGAAGGGCGGACCTGGGCAGTGAAGTTTTATATACGGGATTTGGCCATTTTCCTCCACATTGCATTTTGGCTGGGCGATTTTTGGACCTTTTGAAGAGGATATTTCATCATCTATTATGAGGTAAGTAATTCCTGCACATTGTGAGTTAAATACATGGTTTATATATGGATTTAGACATGGTAATTTGTAGAAATTATTGGTTTTGGTAGGAAAACTTAGAAATTGGTATTCTTGGATTTTGATCACGAAATTGGGCATGAAATGGAGAATAAATTATATATTTGAGTTCGTGGGGTTATGGGTAAAGTTTATCTTGAAACACGTGGGCCCGAGGGTGATTTTATCAACTTTTCGAACGGAGTTGGAAATTGTTATAAAATGATTAACTATGAGTATTAAAGTATATTTTGATTCAGTTGCATCATATTTGACTAGTTTTGGACCGACGAGCATCCGTTTGAATTTTCGGAGCGGCTTTAGAGCCGGTTATGGAATTTTGGAGCAAGGTAAGTCTCCTTTCTAACCTTGTAACAGGGAATTAACCCCATAGGTGAACTAAATTATTATGTGATTCTATTTGTGGGGGCTACGTACGTACGAGGTGACGAGAGTCCGTACATAGCTACTAACTATGCCTATGTCCGGGTAGTTTTAGGCTTACATCATGCCTTGTTGCTATTGTTGTTGAGTTTATATTTATTCCTTGCCTTGAAAGGAAGCGAGATTGAGTTATCTTATTAAACATTTTTGAAAGGAGTTGAAATTGAGGAAAGTTGGGAACTTAAAAGTTTTCATTTGAAATTCGTATTTTTGAAAAGAATTGAGGAACACCATCATAACTTAAGAAATCTAGGTGTAACCGCGTCACATGTATGTTTCGTGAGCGGGTTAATTTCCTTAAAAAGATACAGCTGAATTTCCCTTATTTTGAAAAGAATCAAGAAAGAGATATGATTTTACATGTTAATTTTATATTTGACCACGACGCACGTATGATTCGCGAGCAGGGTATTTCCTTCTACCACTCTTATGGGATCAAGCCGTTCGCCTTGACAGGATTTATGTACCACACTCTCATGGGAGTGAGCCATTCGCCTCGGCAGGTTAGTAGACGCATCTATGGTTCGCACTGTTCGACCCTCGGCAGTGCATAATTTACTTTTATGTTGGATCGGGCCGTACGCCTCGGCATTTCCTATATATATTATCCCCATGGAATCGTGCGTAACATTTGGAAAGAAGCCAGTGTATCTGAGGGTTTTTCCCTTATTTGAATTATGACAACCACATCTTTGATGAGATCCACTACATCTATATATATATATATGCTCCGAT
Source organism: Nicotiana otophora (assembly GCA_000715115.1). NCBI lineage: Eukaryota > Viridiplantae > Streptophyta > Magnoliopsida > Solanales > Solanaceae > Nicotiana > Nicotiana otophora. The sequence goes on along the minus strand of AWOL01S0021851.1, from coordinate 44,022 downwards.
TACGGAGGGAACTCGCTAGTTGAGAGCTTGAGTAAATTGTAAAGAGGGAAATTGTACCACGTACTTTATACTTGTTTGTTTCATATATTTACTCAGTCTCTTATTCATTCACTTCTTTACTGTACCTTATATTATTGATGGCCACAGTAAGTGTCGAAGTCGACCTCTCGTCACTACTTCTTCGAGGTTAGGCAGGACTCTTACTAGGTACACATTGATTTACGTACTCATACTACACTTGCTGCACGTTTTGTGCAGGTACATATATGACTAGTGACCTTGTGGGCATGGAGGCACAGTTATTACATGGATTTAGGTGAGCTGCATCTTATGTACGACCCGCAGCCAGCAGAGTCTCCTTTAGAGTATTGTATTTTCTTTCCTGTCCAAATTTGTATTCTCGGCAGTTATTGTATTTTATTTTAAATTCCTAGAAAATGCTCATGCACTTGTGACACCGGGTTCTGGGATGATTATGGGATGTTCAGTATTGGAATTGGAAAACATTGTTATTTATTATGTAAATTCATCTTTTACTAGATAAATTGAAGTAAAATTTACGATTTCAAAAATATTAATATTAGAATTTAATTAATTATTTAGTGTTGGCTTGCCTAACGGTGGTATCCGACGCTATCACGACCTTTAACGGATTTTGGGTTGTGACAACATGGTATCAGAGCACTAGGTTCACTTAGGTCTCACGAGTCATGAGCGAGTCTAGTAGAGTCTTGCGGATCGGTACAGAGACGTCTGTATTTATCTCCGAGAGGCTACAGGGCTGTTAGAAGCACTTCCCTTCTTGATTCCTCATCGTGCGATTTGATTCCTTTGAGGCTTATGCCTTCATATCTTTCCTATTCACTCTTATGTGACGTGAAGCGCTGATTGTAAATCAGGAATTGAGGAATTGTAATGGTACTACAGATGTGGTGCGGGATGTTTCTCCTTGCGTAGTTGATTGGACTATTGATGTCGCCTTGTGGAAGGGTATTCTGTCATTTTAGCCTAGTAATTGTACTTCTGAGAGCTTTGAGGCTATGCACATATTGCTATGATGCTCAGGAATTGTTGTCGCACAGTATTGATGTGATGGTAGGATGCTTGCCTATGTGTTGGGGCAGTGAATGACTTGGAAGGAGGTTTACTTGGTGCATGGTTTCGAGATTCAGTATCTTATTTCGGCGGAGGAAAAGCAGTTGGCCTATGAATGTCCAGATTTGGGTTGATGGAGTAACGAGGCTTGGTATTTTCTAGTGTGATGGAATCTTCATCCGAGGTGTGGTGTCGTCGTCCTTGATTGAATGTGTTAAGTTTGCCAGTGTTATGATTTTCTTCGATTCGCCTTTGGGGCAGGGTAGCATATGGGTTCTATGGTAGGATGACTACACGCCTTGAGAAAGTTTAGAGTGATTTGGGATTCATGGTGGACTGTGACTAGGTCTACGAACTTAGTTTGGAGTATTGGCTGCAATATTAAGGAAGATTGTGTGTGACTGAGGGAGTTGCTTGATATGAAGAAGGATACAACATGACTTTGGATTGGAATGTACTGTCGCACCTTTAGTTGATGTCCATGAGGAGTGAACGGACCTGCACAGCTGGTGAATGAGCACGGGCTCATGATGAGTCACTGATTTCGTAATTATTGTACGTAGTGCAGCGACAGTGGATGGCGTCGTCATGGAATTTCCATAGATGAGTTATCTCCTGTGAGCAGGTTAGCGGTTGCATGGTGTTGATGGGGCTGTCACGAAAGAATTCTACGGGTTATCCGGCAAGAGGTAGAATATGTGAATATGGTTAGTGATTTAGAGTGTTCATGAAAGGTCAAATGGAAGGATTTCGAGGAATTTGGCGAGTTGTTTGTGCAAGATCAGTTCAACGATGAAGAAAGAATCTTGGCGGGTTCTAGAGTTATGCAATTGTAGCTTCAAGCTAAGTGGAAGAGTTCCACCGCCTACGGTTGGATTGCATGGTCGGCTAATTGTGAGATTTCTGGTTATCGGCATATTGGTGGGATATTATGACTAAGGAAGAGAGAACATCAGCGGTAATTTGAGCAAAGGATTGAGGAATATGTGCTACAGTAGGCCTTAGTCACTCATGTTCAGGTTTTGGGAAGGTTTAGGATTTATGCTTCGTGTAAAGGTGATTTACAAGGAAAGTGATTCAGCCGGGTGCTTCTTGAAAGGGAGTTCATGTGCTAGTGGAGCCTGGGAGTTTGAATATATTCGGGATCAAGTCAGAGTGGGTGACTCTCAACAACGGTCCTAGTGGATTCAAAAGTTAAAGTGTGGTGCCTAAGGATTTCGAGTCCATAGTATGGTTAAGTATTGAGCTGTTGCAACAGATTATAAAAGTGGCTCGGAGTGTTCTATGTTATCTTCGGTATGCGGTGTAGCAATGGAAGAATGGGAGAAAATAACTTAAGGATCGTAAAGGAAATATCAGAATGGGTGTACCAGTTGAAGATGCGGATGTGCGCACAAGGAGGGTGTGAGATGGTTAGTGGGTTTTGGGGAAAATATGGTCTCGTGAGATGGGGTCACTCAGGATGAGTGCGGATCGAGTTCGTTATATTGATAAAAGAGTTGTTGTTAGTTCTAAGGAAGATCCAGAGTAAATTAGGAGAAGTCGGGTTTGGTTAGTAATAGTTGAATCGGCATAGTGATTGCAATGATTGGTGATGGTACGTGCGAGGTTTGATGATCGCCGTAACAGATCTTATTTAGAGGCTTTCGAGTATTATGGCTTGTTATGTGCAGATGGATCCCGAAAGGGTTATGGTGGTTTACACCACTACTTGAAGTTTGTACTTTTTGCGGATATGAGGATTTAGTCACGTGTTGCAATGGTTCTCTTGGAATGAGTTATGTAAAAGGTTTCTATGTGATGAAGTGTTTACCCTATTAGTATTCGGAAGTTAAGATAAATTTTTTTGTGCTCTTGCGCATTCGCATGATAAAGTGCAGTGATCAGCATGGGATTTGGAAGTTTAGGATCAAGGTTGTGGTTCGGTGTTGCTAAGAATGTCACGAGCTCGGATGAGCGAGAAAGGACTCAGATGGTTAGAGCCAGCTGGCATTATTTTTAGCGTCACCTGAGATCGGTGTTCTGTGTAAGAGGCTTTGAGTAGTGATTTCGTATTTTTGATTTGCTTTACAACATTTGTGCGGCCGGTGGCATGGATATGCAGGCTTGTTATCTGGTGCGGAAGGTCGTGAGAGCACGTCCCACGGGGAGATTGTATAAGTGTGACATATAGTCACTGGATTGATCGAAGATTGGAACCAAGTATGGAGATTGCGGTACTATTGTTCATGTGAGAATGTATGCCCGGAGGGCGCTCGGTTCACTTGGTCGTGGACTGTGGAAGTTTGTTCCGGTTATGATGGATGTTCTTGTGTGTTATGGGAAAAAGGGTTATTATGGACCTTTGAAAGGTTAATAGCCTAGTACGGTGCGATAAAAATCGGCTTGAGGTCTGTGAATAGATTTAAATATAAATATTGGCTCTATATCAGACCGGATGTGTTCATTTCAGCATAGCACTCCTTGTGGAGGAGTATTCGGACGTTGGATGTCATTTCGTTGTCGGCTATTTCATGTAATACTATATTATGCCGTGTGAGTTGTGAAACGGCTTGGTAAATTTCTTATGTGTTGGGGTTCTGCATAGCGATGGTGTTATGTGAGCAGGATGGCTCTCGAGATTCAAATCATATACCGCACCTTAGTTGTGCTTGAGTTTTGTAGCGTATGGCGCTATCTCTCTCCCCAGGGATGGTATTATGCACTTAGCGTGCTTGTGTCCGATATTCGTGTATTTTGTAGTAATGAGCATTCTAGCTCGGTAAGTATCTCTTTATGTGGATTTTATGTGTGGATCAGGTGGCACGCCGCCATGAGTATTCGGGTATTTTGTAGTAATGAGGATTCTAGCTCGGTAAGTATCTCTTTATGTGGATTTTATGTTTGGATAGGGTTGCAAGCCGCAACAGTGGGATGTTGATTACAACACTCTATATCTATTTTCATGTGGTTTGTTTTCCATTTTCTGGGGAAGGTTCATAAGACCTTTTCGGTTGTCTAATTAGTTGTGTGGGTTGAGTAGTCCCTTCGAGAGATTAGTTTTCCTTACGTATCACGTTCGAGTTCGTAGCTTATGGGCACATTGTGACATCATATGAGACTTTTGGTCATGTCTGGGGTGGCTTGTTGCCTGAGCAGCTTATACTGGGTGAGACGAGAGTTTTGGGATCTGGGATCAGTGCGATCGGATTATATGAACTATATTAAGGAGAAAATACCATTATTTGGTTCATAATGGGTGATGATTCTAGTCAAAGGGAGAGATACAGTGATTTGTTTACTCTGCAATTGGTTATGAATTTCTACACATCTCTTCCGTCGTGGCGGTATTGCAAGAGTTGGAACAAGACTTATATATGTCATGAGGTGTATTCCGAGCATCAGATTCATGGAATTTCGGCTATTGTTATCAGAGGATGTTATTATGGTCATGTGAGTTATGCAATGCATAGTGTGAATTCAGCAAAGGTATGCAATCATGTATCAGTGCATCGTGTAGTGATTGATACGGTGTTCGTATGATGGGAACATGCCTGGCAGAGAATTTCTGATGTTGGCATTGGACTTTAAGGATTATTTGGCGAAGTAAAAATGGAGAATCTTTAGACTGGCTCGAGCTAGTGTGCTCAACCGAGTTGTGGCAGCACAAGTAAGTGCACGAGGTATTAAACAGTGATTTTGGACAACCCCAGAGCAGTTCTTAGCACGTTCGAGGACGAACGTATGTTTAAGTGGGAGAGAATGTAACGACCCGACCGGTCGTTTTGAGCTCTAGCGCGTCGTTCAGCAGTTTGAGGCCATAAGCAACTTCACTTCAGGTATTGTGACTGGTACGCGTGGTCGGAATTGAAATTTCGGAAGTTCAGAGTTGATTTGAAAAGACAATTTCCATTTCGGAAGCTTTAAGTTGGGAGAATTGACTAAGGTTGGATTTTTGAGTAAACGATCTCGGAATCAGGATTTGAAGGTTCTAACAGGTTCGTATGATGAATTCTGACTTAGGCGTATATCGGGATCGGGTTGTGGATAACCCGAGAGCGTTTCGGCGCCTATCATGGAAGTTGGCATTTTGGAAAAATTGCATAAATTTGGGTTGAAGTGCATTTCAATGTTATCGATGTCCGTTTGGGATTCCGAGTCTAGGATTAGCTCTGTATGGTGATTCTGGCATCGGGAGCGCGTCCAGGAGTGGATTCGAAGGTCCGTAGGTCATTTTGGAGTCATTTGGCTAAGGCTAGAAATTTGAAGGTTTTTGAGACGTTTGACCGGAAGTGGACTTTTTGATATCGGGGTCAGAATCTAATTCCGGAAGTTGGAGTAGGTCCGTAATGTCAAATGTGTCTTGTGTGCAAACTGTGAGGACAATCGGACGTGATTTGATAAGTTTCAGCATCGATTGTAGAAGTTGAAGTTTCAAAGTGCATTAAGTTTGAATTGGGGTGCGATTCATGATTTTGACGTTGTTTGATGTGATTTGAGGTCTCGAGCAAGTTTATGTTATGTTATGGGACTTGTTGGTATGATTGGACGGGGTCCCGGGGGCCTCAAGTGTGTTTCGAACCAAAACGGAAGGATTTGCTGCTGCTGTATCTGGTATCTGGTTTCCTTCTTCGCGAACACGAAGGGAGTCCCGCGTTCGCGAAGAGGAACTTTGAGGCTGCTGGGATTTGGCCTTCGCGAATGCAAAGGTTGAGACATGAACACGGTGAAGAACTTGAGGAACCTACGTGAACACGAGTGGGGAGTCGCGAACGCGTAGAAGGAAATGAGGACTGGGCCTGAGGATGTTTGGCCTACGCGAACGCGAGGCTGGGTATGCGAGCGCGAAGCAGTGAGGGAGGAAAGATGCGCGAACGCGTCGTGAGGAACGCGAACGCAAAGAGGAAAATGGGGCCAGTGTGTCTTTGGCCTTCGCGATCGTGATGGTCTTGCCGCGATCGCGAAGATGGGCATACCTGGGCAGCGAAGTTTTATAAACAGTATTTGGCCATTTTCCTCCACATTTCATTTTGGTTGGGCGATCTTTGGAGCTTTTGAAGAGGAGATTTCATCATCTATTATGAGGTAAGTAATTCCCACACATTGTGAGTTAAATACATGGTTTATATATCGATTTAGACATGGAAATTTGTAAAACCTATGGGTTTTGGTAGGAAAACCTAGAAATTGGTACTCTTGGATTTTGATCAAGAAATTGGGCATGAAATGGAGAATAAATTATATATTTGAGTTCGTGGGGTTATGGGTAAAGTTTATCTTCGAACATTTTCTGAATCCAGGCACGTGGGCCCGAGGGTGATTTTATCAACCTTTCAAACGGAGTTCAAAATTGTTATACAATGATTAACTTTGAGTAATAAAGTATATTTTGATTCGTTTGCGTCATATTTGACTAGTTTTGGAGCGACGGGCATCAATTTGAATTGTCGGAGCGGGTTTGGAGCCGGTTATGGAATTTCGGAGCAAGGTAAGTCTCTTTTATAACCTTGTAAGAAGGAATTAACCCCATAGGTGAACTAAATTATTATGTGATTCTATTTGTGGGGGCTACGTACGCACGAGGTGACGGGAGTCCGTACGTAGCTACTAACTATGCCTATGTCTGGGTAGTTTTAGGCTTACATCATGCCTTGTTGCTATTGTTGTTGAGTTTATGTTTATTGCTTGCCTTGAAAGGAAGCCAAATTGAGTTAGCTTATTAAACGTTTTCGAAAGGAGTTGAAATTAAGGAAAAGTTGGGAACTTAAAGGTTTTCAATTGAACTTCGTATTTTTGAAACGAATTGAGGAACACCATCATAACTTAAGAAATCTATGTGTAACCGCATCGCATGTATGTTTCGCCAGTGGGGTAATTTCCTTAAAAGGCTACAAGCTTAATTTCCCTTATTTTGGAAAGAATCAAGAAAGAGATATGGTTTTAAATGTTAAATTTATATTTGACCGCATCGCACGTATGCTTCGCGAGCGGGGTATTTCCTTCTACCACTCTTATGGGATCAGGCCGTTCACCTCGGTAGGATTTATGTACCACACTCTCATGGGAGCGGGCTGTTTGCCTCTGTAGGTTAATAGATGTATCTATGGTTCGCATCGTTCGACCCTCGGTAGTGCATAGTTTACTTTTATGTTGGATCAGGCCGTACGCCTCGGCATTTCCTATATATATGTTATCCTCGTGGAATCGTGCGTAAGATTTGGCAAGAATCCAGTGTATCTAAGTGTTTTTCCCTGATTTGAATTATGACAACCACATCTTTGATGAGATCCACTACATCTATATATATATGCTCCGGTTACGGAGGGAACTCGCTAGTTGAGAGCTTGAGTAAATTGTAAAGAGGGAAATTGTACCACATACTTTATACTTGTTTGTTTCATATATTTATTCTGTCTCATATTCATTCACTTCTTTACTGTACCGTCTATTATTGATGGCCACAGTAAGTGTAGGAGTCAACCTCTCGTCACTACTTCTTCGAGGTTAGGCGGGACACTTACTGGGTACGCGTTTATTTACGTACTGATACTACACTTGCTGCATGTTTTGTGCAGGTACATATATGACTAGTGACCTTGTGGGCGCGGAGGCACGGTTATTACGGGGACTTAGGTGAGCTGCATCTTATGTACGACCTGCAGCCAGCAGAGTATCCTTTAGAGTATTGTATTTTCTTTCCTGTCCAAATTTGTATTCCGTGCAGTTATTGTATTTTATTTTAAATTCTTAGAAAATGCTCATGCACTTGTAATACCGGGTTCTGGGATGATTATGGGATGTTCAGTATTGGAATTGGAAAACAATGTTATTTATTCTGTAAATTCATCTTTTACTAGATAAATGGAAGTAAACTTTACGATTTCAAAAATATTAACATGAGAATTTAATTAATTATTTAGTGTTGGCTTGCCTGACAGTGGTATCCGGCACCGTCATGACCTTTAATGGGTTTTGGGTCGTGACAAAGGCCCCAATAGAACCGCACCATGTGTGCACATAACCAATGAATCACAACTCTTCGTAGCATAAAGGAGAAATTCACAGATCATCTCAGAACACGAATAAGCTCAACATCAACCAAATGGCACATTCTTCGACAATAGTAGTATGGAGCCAACCAATCCGACTCGGTGTATAATACACCTCCTAATTAGGCCTACCAATGGACCCCCAAATCAGTTCTGGTCACCCACAGTAGATAAATAACCCTCCGAAAATTATTTGGCTAGCTTCGGCCACGACTTCACAGTCCGCAACCATGAAACAATCTGCTCCAAATCCATAGAACACACGAATCACCATTTCTGATTCCATCTCCACCGCACGAATGTCTAACACATCTCTCATACACGATCATCCTACGAGGAATATTTCTCCCATTCTTTCGTGCCACATAGCAATATCTTTAAATCAGCAGTCGATCAACCAGGAAAATGCTGCAATACCTATAAAATATCCATAATTCAAAACATAATACGCCTTCTGAAATGTACACACTACTCACGCAATACCAAGTAGTTATAGCATTCATCTAAAGATCGAAAATTGTTCATGCCCTCTAAGAATTTATGACCTCCCTTTCAAAGCTAAACCGTGACCTTGCACACGCCAACTTAATCCCACACAACACACCGCCTCTATCATGCCATCATTTGAAAAATACAAGAACCTCATAATCATTCTGAGTCACAAGTAAAATACATATCCGATCAGCCAAAAGCCTTCCATTTGATCCCATCTTGTAGAAAATCACAATATTCAACATGCTCCTCAGGACGGTAGGAAAAAACCCATCTCAAACCGTGGTAGAAATCCTCGAGAATGCTTTGGAATCATTTGCACATAATCAAGCCATCAGATTTGAATCTCTCTAGATCAACCAAGCCACGCAGGTCGCCAAACCCAGGTGTATTGCCACAAACCACCTGTAAAAAAACCCCACATCATAAGCACCCAAAGAACCGATCATATCCATTACCATACTGATCCAACCTACTACCCAGTTGTCTTATTTTCTCTGAGTTCCTTCCGAATTGTCTTCCAATTTATACTTTTCTTTGCTAAAACACCACGATCTTTAGCCACAGCTCACCCCACAAACCTAGCATAGAACCACAATGCCCTACGGCCTATAAGCAACTGTATTCTTCTTAAGCACCTTCAAAAATACTACAACTATAACACTCACTCTGAGAATACCTTATGTGAATTTAAAATTGTTCTTCTTAACTTTCTTATACTAAAATGTAGAATCCATAGTCATATAGAATTTTCGCAAGTCCAGGCACCATCAAACTCAAATCTCAGATTTTTATCCATACACAAGTCCGAAAACATTTTCAATTGCTCTATATAAATCTCAGACCCATTAGAACCTTCTTAGGAGTCACCCACCGGCTCCAAATTGAATTGCACTGCCCAAACGGACCAAAAGACACACGCCCCATTAGCACAACAATACTCAAAGAAATAACCATGCCTTAACACCACTGGCCAAATTCATATTCCATGCGCACTACATTCTTCACAATTTACAACTTAATCATTCCATGATTGTTTTTCATATACTCATAAAGCGCAATATAATTTGTAACCAGGAATTTCCTTATTCGAGTCATCCTCGATCTCAACTTCTGCAAGTCATAACTAACCTACAAGTATGCCTCAGACCAAAATTAAAATTTAACAACTAACCATGAAATCAAATTGTCAGTAGCAGACTCCCCTACTTGGCCCAAAGCCATAGATTAAAACACTCCATAATTCATAATACCCATACTCTATTACTGTCATAATACCATAGTCAGTGCAACAAAATTCTTCTCAAGCTCATACAACGCCAATCATAAAAATACCCCAAATCATCCGCTAAGCTCGCAATCATTGTCTTGACACTCAAGTCAACTTTCTCAGCCAAATTCAAATTCAAATACCCACACATATGCCCCACTGGAAGGAAAGAAACCCTCCACTCACATTACAACGAACACACCTACGTAGATTACGTTCCAGGAGATAACCCACCTCCCTTGCCTCAAATTGGCATCTTGTTATATCTTTTCGCATTCACAATTACTATGCAATCGCTTAGTCTATCTGAGTCCAAACTCATTAACCACACATGAGAATTTAATTTGTCCCAAAGTTTAACAATCGTGAAAGATCCTTCAAAACATTTGCACTTGTAGGGACATTACCGGACATACGAGTCAAAATGTACAAGTTATAACTGAAGCTACCGAGCTTAAGCTACGGTCTAAACCTGGCCTCTAGTCCTCCAGACTGGCCCATCACCAAAACACATAATACACATCTCGAACCTCATTCATAGAATCACAAGCCGGTGATGCACAACTGATACCGAGCACTCATGTGCGCATACGAATATGTGGAAGGAATTCAAAAAGTTATGGCTCAAGCTGAATCAATCCCGCCCGATAAGGAAAGAAAGATGGGAAGTATATATCCTAAATGCCCTATAGCCTCTAGAAGATAAGTATGGACGTCATCATACCGATCCGCAAGACTCTACTAGACACTTGCTCATGACTTGTAGAACCTATGAACCTAGAGCTCTGATACCACCTTGTCACGACCCAAAATCCTAGTCGGGATGGCACCTAACCCAACCCGCTAGGTCAGCCAACTTTCAATTATCCAATTCAAATAATAATTATTAAAGCAATTTAAGTAAATAAAGATCTTAATTTTATACATTCCCCAAGAACTGGTAGTATAAATCATGAGCTTCTAAGAATAGAGTATAAAAAGCTAGTATGAAGTAAATACATCATCTGTTAGAAAAGTACATAAACAGAGTTCTACAAATCTACGGCTACCATGAACAAGAGGCAGCTACAACCAGAACACAGGTACATCTTCAGATCCAGCTATCAATGAACGCAGCAACATCAACAGTCAATATTTGCACGCAAGGTGCAGAAGCGTAGTATCAGTACAACCGACCCCATGTACTGAGTAAGTAACAAACCTAGCCTTAGGTTGTAAGTAGTGACGAGCTTTTACCAAGGCCGGGTCCACCACCAAATACCAACAACAGTTCATAACAACGTAAAGCAAATAATACAAGAAGTAACTCAGAGATAAGATGCTCAGAAAAATCATGATTTCCAAAAATAGTTCTTCCTTTTAAGTACATCAGTGAAAACCCAAATCGTTTACCGAAGTTGCCAAAAATATGAATAAGTTTGAAAACAACAATTTTCTAAAAATCCTTTCAATAATGAATGAGATGTTTCATTTTTCTTTCCAGATAACCTATGTAAAACAAATGCATCACTATGCCCATCTGTCAACATGTATGAGAAATCATGAATGATGTGATACTGTACATCATGAGGAAAATACATCTCTATGCCTGTATGCCATGTGTGTCTGTTAATGCGATGCAACTCAGTGATGAACTCATGTACTCATACTCTGAGAGTACTCAATCTCACTTTCTCACATATTCCACTCATCATGCCCAATCACTCGGTACTGTATATGGCCAACCCGTAAAATGGAAGATTTATCCCGAAATATACACATCAACTGATCATCAGTCACTCAAAATACCGAGTAGGGCCAGTCCAGCCCGTGGAGAAAATCCATCTCCAGGTATATAATGCTTCGGACAAGATCCACGTCCAAGGAAGATTCATCCCTCAATAATATCAACCACGCTCACTGGGGGGTACAGACTCCGGAGGTGCTCCTTCAGGCCAAGCGCTATAATCTGCATGGACAACACACGTGTTGCATGGACAACTCACGTGCTATAATAAAGCCTATAAGACCTGCAACAGGCGGGCTGCCCTAATCCACATAATAATCCTCATAATCAGGCCTTCGGCCTCACTCAGTCATCAATCTCTCAAGTCTCTCTCTCATGGGCTCACAATGTCATGAAAATAGCCCAAAAATGATGATATGATGTATCAATAAATAATAACAGAGACTGAGATGTGATATATAATGACATGAATATGACTGAATATCAATTTTCAATTTAAAACAAATAATTCACAGCAATATGACCTCTGTGGGTCCAAACAATACTAGCACATAGCCCCAACATAATTTTTAATATGATTCTCAGCTCAATTTCTTTAACACATAAAATTGCATGGAAAGATGCCAAGATTATTTAACTACAGAATTCCACAGAACAATTATGCCATAATTTCTATAGTGCACGCCCACACGCCCGTCACCTAGCATGTGCGTTATCTACCAACCATTCACATAATGCATATATTCAGGGTTCATACCCTCAGCTCTAAGATTAGAAGAGTTACTTACCTCGAACAAGACGAATCCAAAGTTGAGCAAGCTAAACAATGCTCCAGAAATCCCATTCTGCACGTATCAACTTCTGAACGGCTCGAATCTAGCCACAATAAATTTGATTCAGTCGACACAATTTATAGGAATTAATTCCATATCAAAATACTAATATTTTCCACAAAACTCTGAAATTACGCCCCAAAATCACCCGTGGGGCCCACGTTTGAAAATCCAACGAAACTCACAAAATCCGACAACCCATCCAATTACAAGTTCAACCATACTAATTTCACTCAATTCCGACTCCAAATCAATGTCTAAAACTCAAATATTCGTATTATGAATTTTAGGCCAACACCCCCAATTTCCTCTTTAAATTCATCAACCAATTGCTAAAAATGAAGATAGATTCATGGAATATTATCACAAGGGAGTCAAGAACACTTACCCCAAGTTGTGTGAAAGAATTCCTCTCCAAAGTCGCCCAAACCGAGCTCCAAAATGTCCAAAATGAGAAAAACTCTCGGAACCCTTGTTTTTAACACTGCCCAAGCATTTACGCACCTGCGGTGCCTGGGCTCATACCTGCGCATCCGCTTTTGCGGACGAAAATGCATGCCTGCAAAAATAGTCGGCCTTCTAAAATCTAGCATCTGCAGGCTCGTAGATGCGGCCTCGCAGATGCGGGCAATTTCTTTGCACTTGCGAGCACTGCCCAGTTCCACTCTTGACCGCTTCTGCGACTGGTTACGCGCACATGGGGCTTCGCACCTACGATCAAAGCTTCGCAGGTGCGATCACACCTATAGCCAGCAGTTCCAACATTTCCTTAAGTTCGAATTTGATCCGTTAACCATCCGAAACTCACCCCGTCCGAACATACCAACAAGTTCCATAAAATAACATGGACCTACTCGAGGCCTCACATCATATCAACCAACATCAAAACAACAAATCACACCTCAAATCAAAAATCTATGAACTTTAAACTTTCAAATTCTATATCTTGTTCCGAAACACATCAAATCAATCCGGAATGACATTCAAATTTTGTACACAAGTCACATTTCACATTACAGAACTATTCCAATTTCCTGAATTAGATTCCGACCCCGATATCAAAAAATCAACCCCCGGTCAAACTTCCCAAAAATTCAACTTTCGGCATTTCAAGCCAAATTCCACTACGTACCTCCAAATATTTTTTAGGACATGCTCCTAAGTCCAAAATCACCATACTGAGCTATTGGAATTATCAAAACTCCATTCTGGGGTCGTTTACACATAAGTCGACATCCAATCACTATTTTAACTTAAGCTTTAAACCTTGGAACTAAATGTTCTAATTCATTCCAAAACCTCACCGGACCCGAATCAATTACCCCGATAATTCACACAAAAACTGTAAAGTACAAACAGAGCAGTAAATGGTAAAACAGGGTTATAATACTCAAAACGATCGGTTGGGCCGTTACAAGATATGCCCTAGATTCAATCATATTTGATGATTTGAACATATGTTTTGTGAATGTTATTTGATATAAAACTATATGGCATTTGATATTCATTTATCATAGTTATTATTAATTGTTTGATTAACTTAATAAGGTCCTTGATTAAATTTTGGAACTTGTCATCATGATGGAGATCATGATAATGAGAGTAAAGTTTGTTTTTTTCAATTTAATCTAAATTTGTTCTTGATCGTAGGATTACTAATTTGGACATTAGTAATCCGATTAGATCAGTATTTATGTGATCATCTTTATGGGATAAAGATTAGTTGATTTCATTAACTAAATCATATAAATAGATGATGCATATAGAGATATGATCATTGAACTGATTCATTGGATGATTCCTAATGGTTAGAATTACCATAAACTGTCAATAGGATATTTTCTTGAAGAATGTGATGTAAGAGTTTCCTTTGACTTGATATCATTATAGTAATTGACAAGTTATTTATTATGTTTTGATACTAGACACCTATGGCCCTAGGGCGATAGTTGAAAGGATATTGGGTACGATTAAATACTTGTAGAATTTGTGATTGATCAAGATGGAATCTGTCAACTCTTGGTAATGAGTTTAAGCTCCATGTTGTCATAAATTATAACCGACCAAATTAAGACCTTGTCCAGGGTGATTGAATGAAAGAAAAATAGAGTTTCTTAGTTCAGTCAATGTTCGATTATATTTGACATGAACACATAGTTGGTCGCCTATTAGGATTTGACAGTTGAACTACATCCTAGGGTTACCTAGAGCAATAAGGACAGAAGGAATTAATATATTATTCTTCTACGTGTTCTTGAGAGTAAATTGTATGCTTTATGCTTTCCGGTCGTTAAGGAGTGTTGCTAGACGCCACCCTTGATTAGTATATTGATGTATTCAATATACTATCTGCTTAGTATTGAACCTATGGGGTCGCACACTAACAAGTGTTTTGATCTTTGCTAACGGATTAATTACTTTATTATTTGATAATTAAATTAAAGAATTTAATTAGTCAAATAAATTTAGTTATTAGTCCAAATAAAATATTATTATATTCTTCGCTAGCACAGATGATATAATTAATATTGTGGACAAGTTGAAGTTTTCTATTATAAATAGAAATTTTAATTATATCTATTGGTTAAAATATTGATGTGATATATTGGCACGACCCAAAATCCTAACCTGTAGTGATGGCGGCTATCGTGGTACTAGGCAAGCCGATATTACGGAATAATCCCAACACTTTTAACAGAAAAATAAATTAAAGCATTTTAAATAACAAAGATTCTCATAAACATGGATAGAAGCCCATAACTCAACGCGGAATTTTCAACTATCAGGGTGTCACAGAGTACATGGGCATCTATATATCACAAGTCTGGAAAACACGATCTATAATAGTAGGAGACTAAATACAATAAGAAAGAAGATAGGGAAGGAGAGACAAGGTCTGTGAAACACCGGCAGCTACCTCAGAATCTCCGGAAGATCAACTAAGCGAAGAAATCAACACCCACTATGTCTAGGAACACCTGGATCTGCGCATGAAGTGCAGGGTGTAGTATGAGTACAACCAACTCAGTAAGTAACAATACTAAATAAAGAACTAAAAGTAGTGACGAGCTTCACAACTAAGTCCAATTACAGTAATTTCCAACGTAAGAAGGTAGGCATGCTTTCAAGTTCAACATTTAAGACCCAAACAGTAATTTCATATCAAGTTCAACTGAAACAAAAGATAATATCTCTCAAATATTTCCAAAACAATGATATATGACAGCTGAAGTGCAGCAATAATGAAATCAATACATCCACTCAAAGCAACAGTCACTCAGTCCTCCCATTCCCTCCAACCTCACAATCACTCTTTCTTCACAGTCACTCATTCCTCTCAATCACTCAGAACTCGACACTGAGCACTCGCACTTAGTTGGTACCTGCGCTCATTGGGGGTGTGTACAGACTCCGGAGGGACTCCTTTAGCCCAAGTGCTATAACAAGCCAATAATGGCATAAATCAATAAAACATGTTGCGGCGTACAGCTCGATCCCATAAATATCCTCACAATCAGGACCTCAACCTCACTCAGTTATCAACCTGTCCAGTCTCTCGGGCTCTCAGAAATCATGATAAGCAGCCCAAACAACAATGATATGATGCATCAATAATGAACAATAGAGATTGAGATGTAAAATGCATGTAAAATCATGAGTGAGTACAAAGCAACAATTTAACATATGATTAAACATGTACACGACCTCCGTGGGTCCCTACAGTGTCAACACATGGTTTCAAAATGATTTATAGTTTGCTTTCTCTAATGCATGGAAAAATGTACGGATAACAACATATTATTCAACTACACAATTCCATGGAATTTATCAAGTCACAATCCTACGGTGCACACCCACACGCCTGTCACCTAGCATGTGCGTCACCTGAAAACCAATCATATATCAATAAATCTGGGGTTTCATACCCTCAGGACGAAATTTAGAACTGTTACTTACCTCTAACCGTGTAATTCTTTATTCTGTTTGCCTTTGCCTCACGAATTGGCCTCTGAATGCCTCAAATCTAGTCACAATTAATTCGATTCAGTCAATTCAGTTTATTAGAATTAATTCCATATGAAAATACTAATTTTCCAACAAAATCCGAAATTTAACTCAAAAATTGCCCGGGGGGACCACATCTCGGAACCCGACAAAACTTACAAAATATGAACGCCCATTCAACCACGATTCCAACCATACCAATTTTACCAAATTCCGACATCAACTTGACCCTCAAATCTTCAATCTAAACTTAAGGGTTTTCACATTTTTCCCAACTTGAAACACCAATTAAATGCTAAAAATAGCAATAGATTTGGGTAATTTGACCAAAATTGAATTAAGAACACTTACCCCGTTGTTTCCCTTGAAAATGTCCCAAAGCCCGCCTTTTCCCGACCTCCAAATCGTTACAAATGAAAACCCATTTTCAGAACTTAAACATTCTGTCTAGGCATTCCTTCTTCGCGAACGAGCCAAGTCCCTCACGTTCGTGAAGCAATACCAGCTCCAGCCCAAAAACTGCCCTTCGCGAACGTGAGTCACAGCTTGCGAACGCGATGCTTTACCAGGCGAACCTTCGCATACGTGGTTTCCCCTTCACGAACGTGATGCCCCAATCGCGAACACGTAGCCTCACCTTCTTACCTTACGCGAACGCGAGTCCCCAGACGCGAACACATAGCACAAAATCAGCAACCAATAGATCCTTCTTCGCGAATGCGTGAACACCTTCACGTTCACGAAGAACAAAACCAGGCACCAGACATCAGCAGTAGCAATTCAGCCAAACTTGGTCCGAAACACACCCGAGGCCGCCGGGACCTCAATCAAACATGACAACAAGTCCTAAAACAACATACGAACTTAGTTGAAACCTTAAATCACATCAAACAATGCTAAAACCACGAATCATACCCCAATTCAAGCTTAATGAAACTACAAATTTCTAACTTCTACATTCGATGTCGAAACCTATCAGATCAAGTCCAATTGACCTGACATTTTGCACACAAGTCATAAATGACATAACGGACCTATTGCAATTTCTAGATTCAGATTCCGACCCCGATAGTAAAAAGTCAACTCCCCGGTCAAACTTCCAAACTTAAATTTCTATTTTAGCTATTTCAAGCCTAATTCAACTACGGACTTCCAAATAATTTTCGGGACACGCTCCTAAGTCCAAAATCACCAAACAGAGCTATTGGAATCATCAAAACCCTATTCTAGGCTCGTTTACACATAAGTCAATATCCTGTCAACTTATTCTGAAACCTCACCGGACCTGAACCAATTACCCCGGAAAGTCACATAACAAGTATAAAGCACAAACTGAGCATAAAATGGGGGAACATGGCTATAATACTCAAAACGACTGGCCGTGTCGTTACATTCTCCCCCTCTTAAACAAACGTTCGTCCTCGAACTGGTTTAGAATCATACCTGGAGCCTCAAATAGGTGTGAATATTTGCTCCGCATCTTCCGCTCAATCTCCCAGGTAGCTTCTTCGACTGACTGGCCTTCCATTGTACTTTCACTGAAGCTATGTTTTTTGATATCAACTTTCAAACATGCCGGTCTAAAATGGTTACTAGCTCCACATCATAAGTCAAATTACCATCCAACTACACTATGCTAAAATCCAAAACATGAGATGGATCTCCGACATACTTACGGAGCATAGATACATGAAACACTGGATGAACACCCGATAGATTAGGTGGCAATGCAAGTTCATAAGCCACCTCTCCAATTTTCTTAAGTATTTCAAAAGGCCCAAAATACCTAGGACTCAACTTTCCATTCTTCCCAAACCTCATAACACCCTTCATAGGTGAAACTCAGAGTAGTACCTTCTCTCCTAGCATGTAAGCAACATCGCAAACCTTCCGGTCCGCATAACTCTTCTGTCTAGACCGCACCGTGCGAAGTTGATCCTGAATCAATTTAACCTTCTCCAAAGCATCCTGAACCAAATTAGTACCCAATAGCCTAGCCTCACTTGGCTCAATCCAACCTACTGCAAACCGGCACCGTCTCCCATATAAAGTCTCATACGGAGTCCTCTGAATGCTCTATTGGTAACTGTTATTGTAAGAAAAATCTAGCAGTGGTAGAAATTGATCCTAAGAACCGTCAAAATCAATAACACAAGCACGTAGCATATCTTTCCATCTGAAGGTGAAATGCTATCCTCAGCTGAACCTTCGTGCCCAATTCTCATTGCGCTGCTCTCCAAAACTGTGATGTAAACTGTGTGCCTTGATCCGAAATGATGGACACTGGCACACCATGAAGGCGAACAATCTCGCAGATATAAATCTCAGCCAACCGCTCCGAAAAATAAGTAGTACCAGCTGGAATAAAATGCGCGGACTTGGCCAACCGATCCACAATCACCCAAATAGCATCAAACTTCCTCAAAGTCCGTGGGAGTCCAACTACGAAGTCCATAGTAGTAAGCTCCCATTTCCATTTCGGAATTTCAAGTCTCTGAAGTAATTCGCCCGGTCTCTGATGCTCGTACTTCACCTGGTGACAATTTAAACACCGAGCTACAAACCCCACTATATCGTTCTTCATTCTTCTCCACCAATAGGGTTGCCTCAAGTCCCGATACATCTTAGCGGCACCCGGATGAATGAAATACCACGAACTGTGGGCTTATTCAAGAATCAGTTCACACAGTCCATCTACATTTGGTACACAAATCCGACCCTGCATCCTCAATACCCTATTATCCCAATAGTAACATTTATGACATCATCGTGCTGAACTGTGTCCTTAAGGACAAGCAAATGGGGATCATCATACTGGCGCTCTCTGATGTGATCATATCAAGAAGACCGAGAAACCACACAAGCTAGGACCCGACTGGGCTCTAAAACATCTAATCTCACGAACTGGTCGGCCAAGGCCTAAACATCAATTGCAAGGGGCCTCTTACTAACAGGAATGAATGCAAAGCTACCCATACTCTCCGCCTTGCTACTCAAGGCATCGGCCACCATATTGGCCTTCCCGAGATGATACAGAATAGTGATATTATAGTCCTTTAGCAGCTCCAAACATCTCCGCTGCCTCAAGTTTAGATCTTTCTATTTAAACAAGTGCTAGAGACTCCGATGATCTGTAAACATCTCAGAAGACACACCGTAGAGATAATGCTCCAAATCTTTAATGCATGAACGATGGTTGCCAATTCTAAATCATGAACATGGTAGTTCTTTTCATGTGGCTACAACTGGTGTGAAGCATAAGCAATCACTTTACCCTCTTGCATTAAGACACACCCAATACCAATCCGAGAAGAATCGCAACTCACTGTATAAGATCCTGAACCTGAAGGCAAAACTAGAACTGGAGTTGTGGTCAAGGCAAATTTGTGCTTCTGAAAGCTCTCTTCACACTCATTCGACCACTTGAATAGGGCACTTTTCTGGGTCGGTTTAATCAAGGGCGATGCAATAGATGAGAATCCCTTCATAAAGCGATGATAATAACCTGCCAAGCCGAGAAAACTCTAAATTTCAGTAGCTAAAGATGGCCTGGGACAACTCTAAACTACCTCCATTTACTTCGGATCCACCTCAATTCCTTCACTGGACACCATGTGTCCCAAGAATGCTACCGAACTAAGCCAGAACTCACACTTAGAGAATTTGGCATAAAGTTTCTTCTCTATCAGCCTCTTTAATACAGTACCCAAGTGTTGTGCATGCTCCTCCTGGCTACGTGAGTACAACGGGATATCATAAGTAAATAGTACTACAAATGAATTAAAATATGGATGGAACACAATATTCATCAAGTGCATAAATGCTGCTGGGGCGTTGGTCAGCCCAAAAGATATCACGAGAAATTCATAGTGACCATAACGGGTCCTGAATGCCGTCTTTAGAATATCCGAATCCCGAATTTTCAACTGGTGATACCCAGATCTCAAATCAATTTTGTAGAATACCCTCGCTCTCTAAAGCTGGTCAAATAAATCATCAATACGTGGCAAAGTATACTTTTTTTTTATTGTAACTTTATTCAACTGCCTGTAGTCGATACACATCTGCATAGTACCATATTTCCTTTTCAGTAACAGAAATAGTGCACCCCAAGGCAACATACTAGGCCTAATAAACCCCTTATCAAGAAGGTCCTAAAGTTGCTCTTTCAATTCTTTCTACTCAGCTGGTGCCATATGATACAGAGGAAAAGAAACAGGCTGAGTGCTTGGCACCAAGTCAATACCGAAATCAATATCCCCGTCAGGTGGCATATCCGGCAGGTCTACAGGAAATACATCCGAAAATTTTTGCACTACCGGTACAGAATCAATAGTAGGAGCGTCTGCATCAACATTTCTCGCGAAGGCCAAATAGGACAAATACCCCTTACCAACCATATGTTAGGCCTTCAAATAAGAAATTACCCTGCTGGGAACATAATCTAGAGAACCTCTCCATTCGACCTTTGGCAACCCCAGCATCGCCAACGTCACGGTTTTTACGTGACAGTCCAGGATAGTATGAAATGGAGACAACCAATCTATACCTAAGATTATATTGAAATCAATCATGCTAAGCAATAATAGATAAACTCTAGTCTCCATTCCCCCAATAGTTATCACACACGACCGATACACGCGATCCACAATAATAGTATCGCCCACCGGCGTAGATACACAAATAGGTGAAACTAAGGACTCATGTGGCATATCTAGATAATGATTAAAGTATGATGATACATACGAAGAAGTGGAACTAGGGTCAAATAATATAGAAGCTTCCCTGTGGCACACTGAGACAATACATGTGATCCCTGCATCTGAAGAAACGACATCTGGCCTGGGAGAAAAAGCATAGAATTAGGCCTTACCGACACTTGATCGGCCTCCCTCTCTTGGGCGACCCCTAGTTGACTGAGCCCCACCTGAGCTGGTTGGGCGTGGCAAAGTAACTGGTACTGAAGTTGTAGTCTAACTCCTCTGCTACACTATACCTCCCGGGCTACAAGGACACTGCCTCCACATATGCCCAAACTTCCCGCACTCAATGCAAATCCCCGGTGCTGGTGGTGGTGGGGACTGAATCGGGCCCCGAGAACCAAAATAACTGCTAGAAGCACCCGGTGAAGATGAACCCTGAACTGAAGGAGCACGGGATAAACTCTAGGCTGGAAGGGCATTGAGATTTGACTGGCTTTGATGAGAACTGTATGAACCACGACTGGATGATGCACCACGGTGAACTAGACAACCCGTCTGGGCATGACTGTAAGGACAACCCCTACCGTGGTAGAAGTTAACACCGCTGAAACCACCTGATTCACGAGGTCTCTTGCCTCCCTGTCTCCTCGCTACGAACCATCTCTATCTGCCGAGCAATGTCAACCACCTCATCAAAATTAGCACCAGATACCCTCTCTCGAGTCATAAGCAACCACAACTGATATCTGAGGCCATCAATGAACCTCATAATCCTCTCTCTATCCGTGGGAACCAACCAAAATGCGTGACGAGCCAACTCAGAAAACCTCATCTTGTACTGTGTCACAGACCTGCCCTCCTGACATAACTACTCAAACTGTCAGCGCAACTCCTCTCTCTGAGACTGCAGCGCGAACTTCTCCAATAGCAGAACGGAGAACTCCTTCCATAAAAGTGGTGCTGCACCGAGCGGCATGCGCCTCTCATAAGCCTCCCACTATCTGAAGGCAACCTTGTGAACTAAAATATAGTGAACGAGACCCCACTGAGCATCCGCTAGCACTTATCCAGGAAACCCTGAGCATCCTCTGACTCCGCACCACTAAATAATAGAGGCTGAAGCCTCCTAAATATCTCAAGTCTCCTTTGCTCATCATCAGCCATAACGGGGACCACCCGGGCCTGAGCGGCTGAAACCGACTAGGCTTGTAGTGCTTTTGGTATCTGAAGTCCCTGCACTACTTGCTCTGGAGTACGGGCGACAGGGGTATGGATACCTCCCCCGGCCTGAGAAGTGGCTGGTGCGGCTGAGCCGAAACCGCCTGAGCAAGGCCAATGCAAACAGTCAATAACTGTTCTAGAGCCTCCTAAAGGCCTGGAATCACAATAGGCACAACTGGTGCCTGAGCTGGTCCCCCGGCTCATCTATATCTGAAATCTGCTCTTGAGCTAGAGCAACTGGTGGTGTTATAGGTGCTACACCAACTGCTGTATGAGCTACACCTCGAGGTCTACCTCAGCCCCGACCTCTCGCGGCCTTAACTGGTGGCTGACCGTCCGATCCGATAGTATGTGTCCTCACCATCAGTGAGAGAATAGAATAACAGAAATTTAGTTTTCAGAATCAACAAATTCGCACGACAGAATACAAGAAAGTTAAAATTTCCTAAAGGTTCGGCAGCTTCTCGAAGATAAGTACAGACGTCTCTTTACCGATCCGCGAGACTCTACTAAACCTGCTCATGACTCGTGAGACCTATGTAACCTAGGATTTGATACCAACTTGTCACGACCCAAAATCCTAACCTGTCATGATAGCGCCTATCGTGGTACAAGCCAAGCCGACATTACGGAATAAACCCAACACTTTTAACAGAAAAATGAAGTTAAGCATTTTACATAACAAGGATTCTCATAAACAGGGATAGAAACCCAAAACTCAACGCGGAATTCCCAACTATCGGGGTGTCACAAAGTCCATGAGCATCTATACATCACAGGACTGGAAAATACGGTGTATAAATGTCTGAGACTAAATACAATAAGCAAGAAGATAGGGAAGGAGAGACAAGGTGTGCAAAATACCGGCAACTACCTTGGAATCTCCGGAAGAACAACTGCGCAAAGAAATCAACACCCACTATGTCCGAGAACACCTGGATATGCACACAAAGTGCAGGGTATAGTATGAGTACAACCAACTCAGTAAGTAGCAATATTAAATAAAGAATTGAAATTAGTGGCGATTGTCGCGCCCCTTTTTTCTCGCAAAATCGGGTTTCGACATATCGCTCACCCTTTAAGGAGGGTATTAAAAGAGGAGAGTCGCCACCTAACGGTTTAAAGTGCGTTAGGGCACCTATTTGCATATGACTCGGGTTTGACTAGTTTGCATCACCAGAGATCGGGTAAGGTCTCAAAATTACCTCGAAAAAAAAGTGTTAAGCACTCTTCGAGGTCCACAACTGTGGATCCCGACTGAAGTTGAATTATATGAATTAGTCGGATAAATAAAGACAGAGAAAGCAAGAAGTTTGAGAACTTTTATTATTAAAAGGCTTTGAGGAAATACAAACACTTGATTCAAATATAAAAAGGGAATAAGATGGGGGGGTCCTAAGGTTTTTAGCCTAAAGGATCACCCCGTGCAACATAAATAATACTTCGTAATTTCGTCAAGATGGGGTGTTACTTGTATTATTCAGCTGGCACAAACTATCATCTCCTGCTACCCGATTACTATCTTTAAGCTATTACCTAAAGCGCACTAGTTCAATTATAAGTCGCACCTTATGCGTGCATTACCCGTCCCATACCTATGGTCAGGAGGCATTGGACCTTTATTTTGGGTAGTTTTAGACCTTACTTAGGCTGCTCAGAAAAATGTCAAAACTAGGCGACAATTCAAAACAAATAAGATTGCACTTAAGGACAGTTAAAGGCTCAAGTTAACCTCCACAATTAGACTATAAATGCATGCAAACAAATTTCTACGTTAGGCCTTAGACAGTTTCAGAATTGAGGAAGATTGAAGTTATTAAGCTCTATAGACATGGTTTCTATATGATCTGATCCAAATATGCAAGCAGTTTCATATGCAGGGCACCACTTTAGACCTATGATTTCTAACTTACCAATTTGAGAGTATCTGATACTGCTAAGTTGTTTATTGAGATTATAGATTATAAGTTAATAAAACCTATAGGCATGATCTCTAAGTGGTTTACACAGTAAGGGACAGTAAAAATTATTGGAAATGCTCAGAATTACTCATGCTTTCTAATTGTGATATGGCTAAGCAATAAACAGCATTTGAAGACTCCAGTATCAGCACTTAGAGCGAGTAGTAATACCCTATAGGCAGGATTTCTAAAGATTGGCGATTGACACCGATTTTTTTTATATTTAGCTCCTATAGGCATGTTTTATAGGTGCAATAGCGAATTAAATAATTAAAATCCTATAGGCATGATATCTAATGAACATGGTGCAGTTATGCAAATTGAAGGACAATTATTGGCATTTATTTCCTATAAGCATGCTATCTAGCGACACATAGCAGTAGGCATGGGAATAAATAAAGCACTTATGCTTTGATAGCATACAAGTTGTGTGAGTGTGTGATTTTCCTAATGGCATGATTTCTAATAATGTACATAGATAGTGAACGACACATATAGCAAATACATCATTAAGTCCTATAGGCATGTTATCTACCCATCACATATGAATATTAAATTCTACCCCATTCCCTTTTACTAACAACCCCAATTGTTTATACAAAGATTATTACAAGCCCAATAATGAGTAGAGTAACAATGTTACATAATAGTGAACAGGCCCACAGTAGGCTCAAATAAATATCTCGCATTGCCTGGGCCTTCCCCATCTCCTACATCACACCCAGGCCTTCAACAGAGAGTCGCGTTCAATACATGACTCAAGGGTTCATAGAAGAATCAAAACCAATTTACTTAACCACAACACCAAGTGTTGTGCCATAAAACAACCAAATTCTGATACACAGTACATGACATGGGAAATGGAATAGTAGGAACAGTTTTGGAGGTTGAGGGAGTGACTAAGGACCAAGCCCTAGTGTGTCAAAGTTCACAAGGGTCTTAATTGGACCCCGATAAGTGCTCACACTAGGGAGGCCAACAATAGAACCTAGGTAGCCTTGGCTTTCAGCCGGCTAAGAATGAAGGATTCAGAATAGCATAAGTAGCAAGTAAGGAAGGTGGATAGTGATGGAGGGACTGAAGTTAGGTGATACATTTATACTTAAAACAGACATAGTCAAGCTGAGCATATGAAACAACTAATCAAGCAGATCACAAGACTTTGTTCAGTAGAACTTCAACATTTAGCAAACTAGAACATAACAACCCCATATTAGAGGGAGGAACAGGTTTGTAAATTTTGACAAAAGTTAACACAAATAGGTGGAGACCTAAGAAGTCTAATTTAGGTTAAGTATACATCTTAGAATCAATAAGATAGACATATTAACTCTCATCAGGAAATAGGGCTGCATTGAGACATGATAGGGAGCACAACTTATGACAGAACGACATATGAGAAGGGTCAGTGGAGAAATAAGTTTGCAGTCACAGATGCACAATACAAACAAGTTAAAACCTAAGAGATGATGCTAAACACACATCCTAGTGTCATGCTAATCAGTATTTAGACATGATGGGGATGCACGTTGTGACCAGCAAAATAATCACTAAAAGAACAGGATATCAGATGAACCATAGACATACTGGGGAGACATACTAGCATAGAAGCAAGGTCATAGTCGATAGAAAATGGTCTTAATAAAAATTGAAACATATAGTACATACAGGACAAACATTGCAGAGATTCAGAGCACTACAAGATAGAAAGCTCATACCAAACAACACATGTAGATATTCTGGGATTAACACAATAAATTATTTAACTAAAGAAGGTCTAAGTTATGACATAAAATAAAATGATTCAAGCAGGGCATGGAAGACAAGTTGAGGTAACTGTTAAGATCGCAGTCAATCACTAATGGGTATGGGGCTCATGTTGAGTGACACAAACTTAAGAGAATCAAATTATCCAAACTAGACTTAAGCAATCTCAAAACTAGCAGCATTAGGAGGAAGTTAGATGCTAAAGAGACTTAGAATACAGTAGACTCAACAGAATCACGCACAAAATAATCTAGAAAATACATTAAGCTATGCATTTTAGAGGTAAGAACATATGTGAATCAAAGATACATAGGGATGAAATTGCAAAGTCAAGTAGCTTACCAGTTAAATGGACAACAATAAAGAACAAAAGATCCACGAGAACCCAGAAATATCGATTCGTCAAAGTTTCCAAGAACTTCAAAGGAACCCCGGGCAATGCTCGCACCAATAGAAAGTTCGAACAGTAGACTCTTAGTGGCCTTGGCTTTCAGCCGGCCAACACAAAGCACAGAACAGGATAATGAAGGAATTAACAGAATGAGCCTCGAGTTTTAGTGAGATTTTCGTGACTCCAAAATTCCATCTCAAAGGGGAATGGGGAGGGGTTTATATAGCAAAAACAATTGAACAAACACATAAGGAAACAAAGTAAATTAAGCAACAAATAAGGAAAGGCAACATGCAAATCAATTTGAAATCGATTTAAGAGAGGAATTCGGCAATCTCTAGTTTTTTAGGGAAAGTGTAAATCACAGAAATTCAAACGCAATCAGACTAACATAATACAGTTTTGAACGTATATAGACGAAATAATGCTCAAAATCAAAGATTCGAACTGCTTTGGTTTGATTTCGGAAGGTACTGCTTGCCATGTTTAGGCAAGCACCTAGGTAACACTACAAACGGACGACCATTAGCGAGAGGAGACCAATAAGGTAAGTGAGTCAGTGATTGATTCCATTTTAGAGCCGGATTTGGAGAAGTTGAGTGATATAGCAGCTAGGGTTTCTCAGAGAAGAAGAGAGAGTAGAGAGGATTTAGGGGCGGCAGGTTAAGAGAGAATAGGATTAGGGTTTGGGGTTGGGTAATTAAAAGGGGGGAATTGATTGTGGGCCATTGATCTTAGAGATCAACGGTCAGGATTTTAAAGAGGGGTTGGGTCGGGTTAGGTAAATGGGTTGCGACCTGGTTGTTGGCTTTGGGATGTGGTTTATTGGGTTAGGGTATTGGGTTAATTGGGCTAAGGTTTGGGTAGTATTGGGTCCGAAAAATAGGTAAACAATTGGGCTATTAATTAAATACCCTGAATTTTATCAAAATAATTTATGGAAATTGTTTAATAAATGAATGCAAATATTATTTATGCACTGAAATGCTTAAAATAATAACTTTGTATTATAAAAATATAAATTTGCTATTTTGACATAAATAATATAGAATAAAGAGCCTTTATGTATTAATACATGCCATTATTGTAAAATTAGATAAATAGCTCAAAAATGCTAATATAATTATATGAAATGAAATAAAATATTTGAAACATATATTATATGTGCAAACATAATAATTTTAAGTAGTTAAGTCATCATAAAATAATTTGAAGGAGTAATTAATAAATATTCAAGCAATTTAAATACAGAAAAATCAATTTTAAAGTTCTAAAAATTATAGGAAATTATAGAAAAATGATTGTATAGATTTGTAAACTAAATAATGATGTTTTGAAAGTATATATATTTTTGAGAAAATATGAGGGCAAAATTGGGTATCAACAATGATTCTTTACAGCTAAGTCCAATTACAGTAATTTCCAACGTAAAAAGGTAGGCATGTTTTCAAGTTCAACATTTAAGACCCAAACAGTAATTTCATATACAGTTCAACTGAAACAGAAGAAAATATCTCTCAGAAATTTCCAAAAGAATGATATATGACAGCTGAAGTGCAACAATAATGAAATCAATGCATCCTCTCAGAGCAACAGTCACTCAGTCCTCCCATTCACTCCAATCTCACAATAACTCTTTCCTACCAGTCACTCGTTCCTCTCAATCACTCAGAACTCGGCACTTGACACTCGCACTCAGTAAGTACCTGCGCTCACTATGGGTGTGTACAGACTCCGGAGGGGCTCCTTCAGCCCAAGCGCTATAACAAGCCAATCATGGCATAAATCAATGAAACATGCTGCGGCGTGCATCCCGATCCCATAAATATCCTCACAATCAGGCCCTTGGCCTCACTCAGTCATCAACTTCTTCAGTCTCTCTAGCTCTCAGAAATCATGATAAGCAGTACAAACAACAAGGATATGATGCATCAATAATGAACAATAGAGACTAAGATGTAATATGCAAGTAAAATCGTGACTGAGTACAAAACAGTAATTTAGCAGATAATTGAACATGTACACGACCTCTGTGGGTCCCTACAGTTTCAACACATGGTTTAAACATGATTTATTGTTCGATTTCTCTAATACGTGGAAAAATGTACGGATAACAATAGATTATTAAACTACACAGTTCCATGGAATTTATCAAGTCACAATTCCTACGATGCACTCCCACACGCCCGTCACCTCAGAACCAATCACATATCAAAATATTCGGGATTTCATACCCCCAGGACCAAATTTAGAACTGTTACTTACCTCAAACCGTGTAATTCTTTATTGTTTTATGACTTCGCCTCGTGAATCGGCCTCCGAACGCCTCGAATCTAGTCATAATTAATTGGGTTGAGTCAATACAATTTAAAGGAATTAATTCTATATGAAAATACTAATTTTCCAATAAAATCCGAAATTTAACTCAAACATTGCCCATGGGACACATGTCTCGGAACCCGACAAAAGTTATAAAAGATGAATGCCCATTCAACCACGAGTCTAACTATACCAATTTTACCAAATTCCGACGTCAACTTGACCCTCAAATCTTCAATCTAAACTTAAGGTTTTCACAATCTTCCCAATTTAAAACACCAATTAAATGCTAAAAATAGTAATGATTCGGGTAATTTGACCAAAATTGAGTTAAGAACACTTACCCCGTTGTTTCCCTTGAAAATCTCCCGAAAAGCGCCTATTCCCGAGCTCCAAATCGTTAAAAATGGAAAATTAGACGAAGTCTCATTTTCAGAACTTAAACATTCTATCCAAGCATTCCTTCTTCGCGAACGCGGCAAGTCCCTCGTGTTCACGAAGCAATACTAGCTCCAACCCAAAAACAGCCCTTCGCGAATACGAGTCAAAGCTCTCGAACGCGATGCTTTACCAGGAGAACCTTCACGAACGCGGTTTCCCCTTCGCGAATGCGAAGGCTAAAATTCTCACCAGCCTAGTTTCCCTTTCGCGAACGCGGTGCCCCAATCGCGAACGCGGTGCCTCACTTTCTTACCTTACGCAAACGCGAGGCCACAGTCACGAACACGTAGCACAAAATCAGCAACCAACAGATTCTTCTTCGCGAACGTGTGAACACCTTCGCATTCGCGGAGAACAAAACCAGGCGCCAGACATCAGCAGTAGCAACTCATCCAAACTTGGTCCGAAACCACTCAGAAACACACACGAGACCCCCGGGACCTTAACCAAACATACCAACAAATCCTAAAATATCATACGAACTTATTCGAAATCTTAAATCACATCAAACAACGTTAAAACCACGAATCATACGCCAATTCAAGCTTAATGAAACTAAAAATTTCTAACTTCTACATTCGATGCCGAAACCTAACAAATCAAGTCTAATTGACCTCAAATTTTGCACACAAGTCATAAATGTCATAATGGATCTATTCCAATTTCCAGAATCAGATTCCGACCCCGATATAAAACAGTCAACTCCTCGGTCAAACTTCCAAACATAAATTTCTATTTTAGTTATTTCAAGCCTAATTCAACTACGGACTTCCAAATAATTTTCTGGATACGTTTCTAAGTCCAAAATCACCATACGTAGCTATTGGAAGCATCAAATTTCTATTCCGGGGTCGTTTACACATAAGTCAATATTCAGTCAACCTTTTCAACATAAGTTTTCATCCTTGAGACTAAGTGTCTCAATTCATTCTGAAACCTCACCGGACCCGAATCAATTACCTCGGCAAGTCACATAACAACTGTAAAGCACAAATTGAGTAGTAAATGGGTGGAATGAGACTGTAATGCTCAAAACGACCAGTCGGGTCGTTACATATATATAATTAAAGACTTGATTGTGAAATTCAATTCGGAATTGAATTCCTAAAGAGTTCGGCAAATTCAACTCATTGGGATGGGATTTGAATTTAATAATAGGAAAATATTTCTAAAGCTAGAATCCAAGTTTGAATTGGATTAGGTATGTGAAAACTCATAAAGGAAAATTCTAATTGGAATTGGATTCCATAAAGAGTTCGGCAAATTCAACTCATTGGGATGGGATTTGGATTTTATAATAGAAAAATATTTCTAAAGGTAGAATCCAAGTTTGAATTGAATTAGGTATGTGAAAGTTCATAAAGGAGAATTCCAATTGGAATTGGATTCCATAAAGAGTTCGGCAAATTCAACTCATTGGGATGGGATTTGGATTTTATAATAGAAAAATATTTCTAAAGGTAGAATCCAAGTTTGAATTGAATTAGGTATGTGAAAGTTCATAAAGGAGAATTCCAATTGGAATTGGATTCCATAAAGAGTTCGGCAAATTCAACTCATTGGGATGGGATTTGGATTTTATAATAGAAAAATATTTCTAAAGGTAGAATCCAAGTTTGAATTGAATTAGGTATGTGAAAGTTCATAAAGGAGAATTCCAATTGGAATTGGATTCCATAAAGAGTTCGGCAAATTCAACTCATTGGGATGGGATTTGGATTTTATAATAGAAAAATATTTCTAAAGGTAGAATCCAAGTTTGAATTGAATTAGGTATGTGAAAGTTCATAAAGGAGAATTCCAATTGGAATTGGATTCCATAAAGAGTTAGGCAAATTCAACTCATTAGGATGAGATTCGAATTTTATAATAGAACAATATTTTTAAAGCTAGAATCCAAGTTTGATTTGGATTAGGAATGTGAAAGTTCATAAAGGAGAATTCCAATTGGAATTGGATTCCATAAAGA